>JAKEKT010000129.1:0-85897 GCA_021495925.1 Diplodia intermedia | reverse complement strand
GGCCTCGTCGCGGCGCGGTGGACGGTGACGTTCGGCGTGCCGGCGCGGGTGCTGGAGGGGTACGAGGGGCGGAATGGGGGGGGTGGAGGATCTAGTTCTTTCGGTTTGATATCCAATAGTCAATGATGTTCATTTCATGAATGATTCTCTTCACCAAGCAGAACGGTGCATTGAAAGTGTGGAAGCAAATACCTATCCAATCGAATGGGGTTGGCCGGAAGTGGAATCATTCTCTCTGCACGTGAAATGTAGACCAGGAAGAAACGCCATCACAGCAGCGGCCTAGATGTGCGGCCCCGGCATCTTGGTCTCCTGACCATAGGCGTGCATTGGACTATTGGCACGAAGACAGTTCCGATACTTCATGCAATGTTGAAGGAAACCATGTGATGGAGCTGCATACCCTGCTGACAGAGGGTACCGATGTGGACATGAAGCAGAAAATCAAAAGGAGTCAATGAACAAAAACCGATAGAGGACCGAACGGTCGAGAGGCGATTCTCAAAGTCCGGAAGGGCATGTGGCGCTTCATATAATGAGTACCTGTCAACCAAAGCCTCGGGTTGCTTCTAGGCCAAGAGTACCGGAACCGTGGTTATCTCGCGACTGATCAGCCAACGACAATGAAGTGTTGGGCGCTCTTTGCCGGTGGCACTATGCCCGTTCTGGTCGCACAAAGCATATTGGCACTAGTCAGAGGTTGTTGTCGAAAAGCCCTGTTGGCCCCCAAATACGAAACGCGCGTGCTAAGATATGCCACCGATGTGGATGCGAAGAAAAACACGACCAATCAACACGGATGGCGATGGGAGAAGAGGGTGCATGCGACGGTGTATAACAAAGTCAGGCTGCAGTGGCGCTGGCCCCATGACGGAACGGTACCTGACAGGTAGAGCCGGGCGCATTCCCTTTCCAAGCGAGTCATGGGAGCGAATCATAGAAAGAGGTGTGATGGCCGGCGGCCTGTTGCAGATCCCGCCAATCAGCTCGCCCGTCTGTCTATTACCTATTTTGCATGCGGTGTTGCCCTAATCGGTGCGGGCCGGGGCAAGCAGTTGCCAAGTAGGGCGCCGTTGTCGCCCGCCACCTGGCGCACTTGAACGAATAGGGAAACGGACATTTGGAAGCAGAAGCCAGCAGCCGGCCGGAGATCAGCTCCTAAAACCTATTTCGCAGATGCCCGCCCTAATCGGAGAAGAGTGGGCAGAAAACACGGCGACAACACATCCCTGCGACCCTCTTTCTTGTGCCTGCATGGCGCATGCACACCACCATGCACGACAGAATTTCGGGGCAGCGTGCAATTTTGCTTACACGCGGCTGCGAAAGTCATGCAGTCCGGTACAATGGGGCAAACACTCGTCCCTGGCACCTTCCGCACATGGGCGCGGGCGTCGATCATCTCTGCGCAGAGGGAAAAACACAGAAGGCACGTCCGGGGGATGACTCGCCTTCGGCCATTTATACACCAGCGCTGCTGCCCTGCATTCGCCGCCACTTTCTCCAACCCTGTGCCATTCACTGCTCGTTTGCAGCACTCGGCTTCAGTGTAACCGTCGTCTCAAGATGCTGCAGGCCGGAAGTGTGAAGAGCCTGTTCCTGCTCGGAACTGCGTTGCTGGCAGCTGTCGTGTAAGTCGGCCTTCGCTATGGCCCATAGTCCAATTCCGCTGACACTATATCTAGACAGGCGAGCCCGCCTCAACACCAACACACTTCGCGACAAGATGCCAACGTCACGCTCTTGGACGACTACGAATACGTCATCATCGGCTCCGGGCCCGGTGGCGGCCCACTGGCAGCCCGTCTGGCCATGGCCGGCTACAAGACGCTGCTGATCGAGGCCGGTGATGACCAGGGAGAGGATCTGAAGGAGCGTGTGCCCATCTTCCACGCCCAGTCGAGTGAGTACGAGCCGATGCGCTGGGACTTCTGGGTGCGCCACTACGACGACGATGCACGACAGGCGCGCGACAGCAAGTGCACCTACGACACGCCCGACGGGGGCCTCTACGCCGGATTTGATCCGCCCGAGGGTTCGACCATGAAGGGCATTCTGTATCCTCGCGCAGGCACGCTGGGCGGCTGCGGCTCGCACAACGCCATGGTCAACATCTACCCGCACGAGCAGGACTGGGAGTATCTGGTCAACCTCACGGGCGACGACTCGTGGAGCGCGGCCAACATGCGCAAGTACTTCGAGCGCATGGAGAATGCCGAGTACCTGCTGGGCAACAACTTGGTCGGCCACGGCGTCGGCGGCTGGCTCACGATAGGCACAACGGATCTGGAGCTGGTGCTCGAGGATGCGAAGCTGCTGCAGATGGTCGTCGCTGCAGCCACGGCCCTGGGCCGCAATGTCGTCGAGAGCCTGCTCACCACCGTGACCGGCCTGGCCAGCCTACTGCTGCTCGACATCAACTTCCCGGGCAAGGCGCGCGACCAGAGCACCGACCTGTACCAGGTCCCCTTGGCCATCAAGGACTACGCCCGCAACGGGCCGCGTGACTTCGTCTTGTCCGTGGCCAACTCGGGCTATCCCCTGGACATCCGCACCAACTGCTTCGCCACCAAGATCCGCTTCGACAACGACACCACTACTGGCCAGCCGCGCGCCATCGGCGTTGACTTCCTCGACGGCCAGTCCCTGTACCGCGCCGACCCGCGCGCCGCCCCGTCCGGCCAGCAGCCCACCAACGCCGTCGCCGGCCGCGTCAACGCCACGCGCGAGGTCGTCGTCTCGGGCGGCGTCTACAACACGCCGCAGCTGCTCAAACTCAGCGGCATCGGCCCGGACGCCGAGCTGGCCACACACTCGATCCCGCTTGTCAAAGACCTGCCCGGCGTCGGCACCAACCTGCAAGACCGCTACGAGATCGGCACCACGGTCAACTTCGACGGAAACTTCACCGTACTCGAGGACTGCACCTGGGGCCAGCCCGGCGACCCCTGCCTCGAACGCTGGGAAAACAACCTCATCTTCAAGGGGGTCTACGGCTCCTCGGGCCTCGCCCTCTCGGCCGTGCTCAAATCGACGGCAGCCGCGACCGATGACCCGACCGACCTCATCCTCCTTGGCGTCCCCGCAAACTTCAAGGGTTACTTCCGCGGCTACTCCAACTACACGGTCGCCGACGCCCACCACTGGACCTGGCTCACGCTCAAGGCGCACACGCGCAACCACGCGGGTACCGTCCTCCTCCGCTCCGCCGACCCCCTCGACACCCCGCTCATCTCGTTCCACTCCTTCGACGAGGGCACGACGGACGGTGGCGCCGATGAGTTGGACTTGCAGGCCGCCTACGAGGCCGTCGAGTTCTCCCGCAAGATTTACGACCAGCTGACGCCGGTGATTGGCGAGTGGGAGAGTGTGAGGCCGCCCGACGGCGAGGAGGCCACGAAGCAGTTCATCAAAGACGAGGCGTGGGGCCATCATGCGAGCTGCACGGCGCCGATTGGGAGCGATGATGATGAGATGGCGGTGCTCGATGGCGATTTCAAGGTCAGGGGGGTCAGTGGGTTGAGGGTGGTGGATGCGAGCGCGATGCCGAGGATTCATGGGTTTTTTATCGTGAGCTCGGTGTATATGTTTAGTGAGAAGGCGGCGGATGTGATTATTGCGGATGCCGAGGCGGCTGCGAAGAAGGCGTGAGGGAGGAGTTGTATGGTGTGGCGGTGGGAATATGTTGGGATGGATTAATATCGTAGCACCGCATCACGTACCTTCGTACCGGACGGACCCACACTGGGTCAAAGTAATCTGAGCCGTTTAATTCAGCACATCTAACCATTTTCCCTTACTAAAGTCCCTATGGCCAATGACATCTTGTCCGTAGGGGGAGGGCCGTATTTGCAGAATGTTTAACGTCGCGAATGGTGAACCGCGTTGGATCGGCTTGATAACCAATTAATTGTCACCATTCAGGCCGTCCGGACGGGGCTTCATTTCCGTAGAATCGCACAGATACCGAAGAAAATCCCATTGGATGACGCGGATTAGTATCCAACGCGGTTCACCGTTCGCGACGTTATTCCCATGAATTGGGCGACCGGGACTGTACGGGAGCAAGCGTCCCTCTTAGCCTACTTGTTTAGTCTATCTCCTAGGCGTTGGTAAGACGAGGATAGCGATAGTCAACGCGGAAAGCTATTTTCTTTGTTAGCATTATGTATCTTGGAGTTAGTATGCGCTTTGTTAGAGTTCGATCACGCCTCAACGTTTGCGGCTAACACTGGAAAGCTAATGGCCTTTATTCAACCAATTGTAACAAAGGCGTCCATGTTTGCTAAGTACTATAAGTAAAACCGTACCTCTGCACAGATCATGTTTCAGTCTTAATAAAATAATGTTCTACTTTCTCATCGAACACCATGGTACGCGGGCAGAAAGCGCGTCAAAAAGCAAACATCCTAGATCAGAACCAGCCTTTACGAAGAAGCAAGCGCGTGCAGGAACAACTACTTTGCAAAAAGAAGAAACAAAAGGCAAACGATGTACCCGAGGTTTGTGCTTAAACAATGCTATAGGGTTTTAGATGGTAGCTTATAATTGATTAGTCTACTAATCGCCCGCAACATGCTGCTCGAAAAGGGACCAGCCCGGTAGCGCCGCCGCAGAGTAAAAGACGAAAGGCACCCCGAAAGCAACCGGCTACTCAAGCGCCACCTCAACCCAACCACAGTCCTGACCCCATTACACATTGGGCGGAGCACAAAGAGTGGCCTGATTCTTTCTTTAAGAAGGGCATGGCTCGATTTAAAAATGCTCGCGGCAAACCTTCCTATCTCAGGCAAGCGCTGGTCTCGCAGCATACTGAAACCGAAGAGTCAGACATTCTGCCTTCTACCACCACCGCAATTCCTGGAGTCTATACGAAACCGGATTGTCGAAAAATGCTGGAAAAGGGTGCCGCTGGCACCAGATACTTTATGGATGAGTATGAAACTTCTGGCCAAGGTGCACTTACAGAAAATGGCCCAAGCGATACAAGCCAGACCTTATGCTCTACGCTTCAAAGCAAAAAACGCGAACTACCAAAAGATTCTCCGTTATCCGACGATGCTGCGTTTGTTTTTCGACTCAAGCGGCTATCCCTCCTTAATGAGTCAGGCGTTATCTCATTACTAGGCCACCTAATCTGCCCTTCAGCAGTGGAACTAGCATGCAAATACATCAGCAACGATACATTAGGATACCATTACTCTCTATTAATCGACCACTGGAATGAGAGGTGGGTTAACCAACCTTCGTTGATCAACGGGTTCCCGGCACCGCAGCCAGACTACTGCGTCGGCTTCTCGCAGAAGGCTTTCTCTACAAGTCAACTCGCCATGCTGGACAAGGCCACTGGAAGCAAAGCCACAATTAACCCTACGCCTTGGATGTACTTTCCGTTTCTCACATGCGAGGCCAAATCAAGC
The DNA here is from genome assembly GCA_021495925.1 of Diplodia intermedia. Taxonomy (NCBI): domain Eukaryota; kingdom Fungi; phylum Ascomycota; class Dothideomycetes; order Botryosphaeriales; family Botryosphaeriaceae; genus Diplodia; species Diplodia intermedia. The sequence continues at coordinate 80,477 of JAKEKT010000129.1, read as the reverse complement.
AAGCAGAGTATCGCCTTCGCAAACAATCAAAACGCTTACAGTATGATGCTCTCCATCCTCGCACTCGTCGACCTTTTCAAAGGCGCACGTCGCGAGAGAAGCCTTCACCGCGAAATCCTTGGCTTTTCCATCTCCTACAACAACATGAATGTGTTGCTGCATGGCCACTATCCGGTTCTCGGCCGGGACGGGCAGGTAGATATCTTTCAAACGGAGATCCTCTCCCTCCACTTCAGCCTTACTCGGAATAAAAACGGCAACAGATGGGACGCTTGGAATATCGTCCAAAACATCTATGAGCAATGGGCACCAACATACCTACAACGGATATGCGAGGCTCTTGATAACCTTGATCCAAACTTTAGCGTCTCGGAACTTACAAGCGCGGCTTGGGAATCGGCTGAGCAGTTCCAGGGCCTCCAGGTGCAAGAATCGGCGCAAGAACAGGTGCAGGACCCGGAGCCAGACGGGTCCGACTCGACGGCAAGGCCGAATGGCCGCCCTAGAGCCTATAATCGTGGAAGCCAGACTCCAGCAGCTCGGATTTCACCGCCTGCAAGAGATGTTTCCAGGGGAAGCCATGTCGCGAGGAAGCGGAGACGAAAGGGCTGACGGTTTCTGTTGTGGGCCGCACTTGTTTTCTGTCAGCCAGTATCGCACTTGCTGAGTTTCATTCCCGTTATTTCATTGCTGTTTCTCAACACCAAGTATCAACCCCAGGCATGAAACAACATCCCAGCAACACACCATCTACCTCTTTCCATGATAGAAAGTTTCCATTGATCACATCGTTTTGCAACAAGCAATGTATTTAATTCAGATGGTTTGCTGCTCGATTCAAATGAGCAGCAGCGTGCAACTCAACCACTTCACACTGTTCAACAGTTTCCTTCAGTGTTTTTTTTTGTTGCATGGTTTTGTTTTAGAGCTTTGTAGATAGCTTAGTCACGCTATAGGGAATAGAAGCAGCCCCTGGCTTGCTGCCCTCTCACTCTTTATGCCTCACTGGCGTGCATGAGCAATACACTTTGCTTTCATCACCCAGTGCAACAGCTACTGCAAATTCAGATCACAAAAAGAAAACTGAAAAGTGCTTCAGCCAAATTGTAGCGACAGTTGATCATGGCTTGATGACCGACCCCGAAGATGGGAACAGCCCGGTCGAGCGTCTTCATGCTGATTTCGATGGCTTCGTAAACAAGGCCCGGACGGTCCTCGATTCATAGCTCGTAGACAAGCTCGTTGCGGGTTTCGACGATCCTGTCCCAGTCCAACGGTTCACTTGCTTCGAGGGAGCGAAGCACAGCGCGGAAGTGTCTGATGGCATCTCCGGAGTTCTCTGTCTCGGAACACTGGCGGGCCAGACGCATCCGATTGTCCAATGTTGGTTCGTCTTCACGACCATGCTCTGCTTTCTCCAAGCTCAAGCGTCGTCGCAGGCTCTCTTCGTCGTACTCCTTGGCCTGGGCGAAACGTCTTTCGTCGGTAAGCTTGTTGGCAGCCTCGTCGCGTTGTTGAAGGGTCCATGCAGCAGTTGCTCCGAAGCGTGCCTCTGCATCCTCTGCCAGTCGGATGAGCGACTCGGAGGTTGCTTGCGCATATGCACCGTTGCCGATTGTGCTGTCGGTTCCCATGTTTGCTTGCGGTTCTGGCCGGAAAGGAAAGATCGCAGGCGCCGGAGGCCAGACCGATACTGTATGTACGCGGGTCGAGAAGGTTGAGCTGTCGTGGCAGTGCCTCAGGATAGAAGTCTGACGCCCAATCTCGCGCGCATCCTTGTTGGATGTTCGTCAGGAGCGGCTAGCGCTTATGCATCATAGGACAATGACAACTGGTCATGTACGTCTACTCGCAAGCGACGATGCAGCCCTCCTCATTCGCGCAGCCTCATGCAATGCAGCAAGAAGAGGGGAAACGAGGCTGGACCCGCGACAATGAGCCGCGTAAAGCAGAAGAGGGATTTTGTATGTTTCCCATGTTTTGGGACTGGGAAATGGTCAAAGAAGCGACGTGCTCTGGGCTCACATGCCCGCCGCGAGCAACCTGTCCATTGCGGATCATATGCCTGTGATCACTGGCGCTCCCCGAGAGCCAGTCAGTTCGTTCAGCTCGAATGCATACCCCAGCCCAGCCTCTCCGCTTACCTCCGTTGTTGAGAAGGCAAATCAGACTCAAAACAACACTGCGCATACACCAACCTTGCCCCGACCCCTTTCGGTGACAACCACTGTGGACGGCCTTTCGGTTGTTGAAGCCCCTCCGGGGCTGTCAACCGATCAAGAGGCTGGAATCATCATTGGTTGCTTGCTCCTGCTTATCATCATTGGATTTCTACTGTGGTTCTCTTGCTGGAGGCGCCACCGCAAGGAAAATGAAGTATGGACTGGGCCCTACTCACCAACAGGACCACTACACAGTCCCTTTGGAGGCAATGAAGATCTTCATGCTGCAGATCAGCCAGCTTTTGCCAATGCCACTGAACAGCATGTACCAGAATCTACGCACTTTGGTACTCCCCCGGGAGTTTCGGATTTCCAGCCTGCAGTGCAAGCCCCTGCGGCCGCAGGTTCACATGAAGAGCCAGTGCCACCAGAGAGTTTCAATAACGAGATCCCCCAACAGGAGAATCATCGAGAACCCACACCAGAACAGGGAACGCAAGATGCGGAACAGCCGCAGCCACTACCCTCTCAGACAGCATTCCAACCAGCGGACGATCAAGGTCATACAGCCGAAAACGGAGGAACTGCCGAAAATGCACCACCCAGCAACCAGAGCCCGCCTCCTCCGCCTCCACCACCAACAACAGCAGAGCAGCTTCCACCACGCCCTGAGCGGCATGTCAGTTTCCAAGTCGATGATGCCGCGGACCGGGAGAGTAGAAGAGAAGCGGGTGCCAACCAAGAGGAGTCGGGTAATATCGCCCAAGTAGAGGCCGCTCAACAGAGAGCACAGGAACTTGCCCGAGAGCAAGAAAGTCAGCGATATCAAGCGGAATATGATCCAGCAGGAGTAGGGGAAGGAGCGCAAGAACAACCGCCGGGAGAGCCGTCCAATGGAGAAGCGCCCAAACCGATCAAGAGAGGAAGCCCTTACCATGTTCGCATTGGACAAGACACGGGCAACGTTTCCGAAATGCACCGTCGTGGAGATGAGCAAGCCGCCAGATTGTTCTACGAAGCTCAGCGGAGAAGAGCCCAACCAACAAGGGCTCAATCTGAAATCTACCCACCAAGCACGTCTAGACCATCCACCACTCGGCCAGCAGGCGCTCGTCCTCGTCCATCTTCTTCACCGCCCCCATACCATCGGTCATCTGCTCCGCCGAGATATACCAATGCACCCACCATTCAATCACCGCCCGCCGAACCGGGCCCCACGCCGACCGCCCAAAACCACGCCCAAGGGACCCCCGCGATGCGCGAGGACGGCGAGAGGCGAGCCGTCGAATGGGTGTGGCAGAACGTGCTGGATGCGCGAAACCACCAAGACCAGCCGGATTTCCGGGAGTGGGTCGAAACGGTCGACTTCTACACCGACCAGATGCGGCACCGCGCCACCTACATCGAGGCGATGGACGAACACCGCGCGCCGCAGCGCGCGCGGTACCTGCGCGACGCCGCGGACAGGATGCGAGCGTATCGCGATGTGCGCCGACGCTATTTCCAACAGCCGGCGGCACCGAGGCCTCAGGAGGTTCATGTCGAGGAACGCGGGGGCCCTTCGATTCCTGAGGAGGGGAGGAGGAGGAGTGAGAAGAAGGCCGGGAGGTGGGTGCGGCGCTTCCTGCCGACCTTGGCACCCGCACCGTCTGTTGGGCAGAGTCGGAGACCGGTGCCCAGAGGGAGGGTTCCGGACAGATGGCAGATGAGGAGGAGGAGGAGCGGAAGACCGAGCGACCCTGGGCCTGGCGACGCGACACAAAGGGTTCATGATGCGGCTGCCGCAGGGGTCGGTCCGGCATACGCGGAACATCCACCACAAGATGCAGGAGTGGCGGAGCAGGCCGAAGGAGCCGGTGTGCAGTCATCAGGAAGCGTACCTGTCCAAAGACAGTCCAGAGTGCCCGGCGCGTTCGAGGCTACTGTGGAAGACGAGATGGAGGATATGCACCCGGAATAAAGTAGAAGACATGGGAACTCGGCAAGAGGGGCATTCGGAGGATGGTGGAGTCGCAGTGGAACATGAGATGGAGCGCCACGAACAAGAGGGCGAAGATGGGAACAGGAATGAGTGACGGTCGTGTGGCAGTATAATCAAACCAAGACCTTCCGAAACCGTCAGAACACGGTAGCGTCGTCAACTGTGGGACAGTCCTCTGCTCGAAGTCACTTTGAACCGTGGTCCTGACCAAAGCGCGCCCTCACTCACACAGAACACGGATCCAGCCCTTTAAGAGAGCATGGCAACAAAGGGCGTCATGACATCTGAGACGCGACAGCATCAGCCGGCACATGACATGAGCGCACAAAGCAGGACGGCAGGAACAGCCCGGAGGGAAAGGCGGCCGGCGGCGCGGCTTGTCTCAAACAGCGGGATCCCTTAAGCTCGCATGCAGGACGGAGACCAGATTTCCAATGCGTGACCGGCCGGGTGCGCGCTGCTGCACGAGCGTGAGACGGAACCGAGTCCAATCGTCAGCGTCGACAGGACGTGGGTGAAGAAAAGCGCCTCGTGGCGGACCTCTCCCTCGGCTGGCATTCCCCGACGCAGGACGCTTTCTCTACGTAGTACGTAGGTTCCAGCCTTCGGGATCCCCAGGAGTGAGCCTGCCTGCGAGACACATTGCTCGCTTTGAAGAAGGAAGAGAGAGGGGAAATAAAAAAGGCATAGCCGAGGTGTGGGCACGAGGGGTCTGGGAGGCGGAGCGTCATCCGGATGGAAAATGTGCGGGACGAGCGCTATGACCAATCGTTCGGAGTCCTTTCCTTCCCTTTGAGCTTGATTCGTCGCCAAGGAGGGTCTGGAGAGGAGCGAAATCCACAATACAGTATGGCGAGAGAGCAATATGGGAGCCTGTGCGAATTGTGGATGTCATCCACTCCGCTCCGGGGGCGCTAGGTAATCAATGTGGCCCCGTTGACTCCGCAGTCCTCCGCGGTCGCGCGATAGATACCCCCAATGGCATGACATGGGATGCTCCTATGACCGAAAGTCCTGTGACCGCGGACTTGATGTGGAGCTAATAAATCAGGTATACTGTGTACTATTGCTGAATGCAACTGTTTATCGTTATTGAATCCTGCTTTCGGGCAAAGAGAGAGCGAAAGAAAAAACGGGCCGTGCAAAGGCGTGACATGTAACAGGATATTTTTGAACTATCGGGTTGGTATCGGAGTGTTGAAAAAAATGGTGGAGGAGATGTTCCCAAGAATAGTAGAAGTCTCGTCTGCTGTCGCCGAAAAAGTCGGCATCCTCCATTGTTGCCAATTGTGCCTGGCAAGAGCAGGTCGAAAGCTGTTGATCTCGCTTCCCGACACCGTACACGGCATTAGTATGTCTTATAGCATGAATACACAGGAGTTCTGAGTCGAAGTTGGACCCAGGGACAGCCTCGTATTCGCGAGGATCCTCCGCCTCCTTATAGGCTGTGCTACCAGGAATAGCCTTCTTTACGTCACCAGTACCGACGTTGGGGCTCGGAGACGATCACGATTGAAGATAGAGCGCCAGAGATGGAGTTGCATCGAAGAGTGACAAGCGATTATTTGGTGCCCGAGGCCATTGCAGCGCCGGCGGGTCTCGGTAGCTCAATACGAGGCTTGGCTGCGAGCCTTATGGACGAGATACGACGCGGTGAAGAAAAGAAGACTCAGCTTGGTGCGGATTATCGGGCACGAATTCGGTGGTGACCACATCGGACACGATTGGTGCGCCGATGCTTCCATGTGGCTTATCTACATGCAGGGCACGGCTTTTCATTGGCACATGCAGCGCGCCTCCACTGCATGCAAACACTCTTGCTAAAGCATTAATTGGCGAGCAAGCGGCATGTTGCTTGAGGCAGCCATCCCCGCAAACTCGGCCATCATCTCGTGCCCGGCCGCATGGGACATTGGCCAAAACTGGCGGCATGGCGTGATGTAGGCGGTAGTGATACCATGGGTTGTAAGCTTAAGAGAAGCCCCCAGGATCAGCTTTCCCAGGCAACGCATTAAGGTTCGGAAGAAAAGTCGATCGGGGCGGCGCCAATGACCATGTCGTGAATTCGGGCCTAAGACCAAACCGCCAGACGGAGAGAAACACCGGCCCTTGCAGGAGACAAGGACAGCGCGGCATCTGTGGAACGCAGCTTGAACATCGAGCACCAGCGGCTGTGGGGACAGCAGCCGCGTGGCGCGGCTCAAATCTGAGCTGCGACAGAAGCTTCGATGATGCAGGGCCGACTGCAACACCGTGCAGCGGCTAGCGGCGTGCGAGGTGTTTACCTGGAGGTAGGAGCATCGCCGCTCGAACAAGCAGCGATGCCGACGCGGGAGATATATTTCACACTTAATCTGCGGGCATCGGAGACGGCCCCCAAACGGACCTGAGTCGCGCCGAGGGAAACAGCTAGGGGGAGATAGCTCCAGCGGGCTGCGGCTTGGCCGTCCACAAAGCGGAAGTGCTGAGCAGTGTGGAGGGGTGGAGCCGCTGACTCGGCCGGGCGGCGATTGCGACACCGGACCCTGAGAACCACGCCTCACTTTGCGAGTGGGCGAAGGGAGCGATTCTGCAGCGAGGCCTGGCGCGCTTTGATGTTGAAGGTGACGTACCCCAGCCGAGCAACAACGTTCCTCCGATGGCCCTGCGAGTCAGCATGCTTGCTGCGATCAGCGCATGCTTTCCTGCATGGAGGAGGCGGGTGCTGGGACGGTCAATAGCGCATCGGAGCAAAGCAGCGGCAGCCCCATGTTCATGTTCGCCTGCGAGTTGAGAGCATATTGCTGGAATCGCCATGCAACAAGCGTCCCCGAGCCGGCGAGGCGAGGACGACATTAATAGCCCGTGCATGGGGCGCGGCGCCGCTCCCGACGACATCAGCCTTCTGCAAGCGTCCACGGCGGGACAGGCGCGCGGCAGAACGAGCTCAACCGGCGACGGCGCATCTCGCGGGTCTGCGGGCTCGGGAGCGCACGATGGTCATGCGGAAGAAATGGATACGGCGTCCACGGAAAAGGGTCCCTCGATCCGCGCCATGGATAGCACAATACCCACCACGAAAGATAAGCGGTGACCGGGTCGCGATCTGGCCTGGCTCCCGATGGAGCCTGACTCGGAACGGCGTAGGCCCAAGAAGCGTTTCCCGTGAAGGCAGGCGTCGCGACTCAAGGTGGGCCGCTTTCGTCGAAGCGCAGGACAATGCCTGCCGCGCCGCAAACGCAACGCGCACGTTAACCAGCAACGCCCGGCAGGGCTCGGGACGCCAGGGAATACAGAGATGCAGCGCGGCAGACCATCGTTCCGAGTGTCGTCCAACACCGCGTCGGGGTGACGGGCTGGCCGGGAGACCTGCGCTTGTCGGCCATGTGCCATGCATTCCCGGGTGTTGGCTGCCCGCCTGTCCATGGCTTTCGTGGAGTGCGCCGCGCCCGCTGCAGGGTCCTCTTCAGTGTAGTGCGACGATCGCTGGCAAACGAGCAAAAAGTAAACAAGAGTCGAGCCGCCAAGAGGCTGGGAATTGCAGGAGCCAATCCTGCTGAGGCAGCCGAGCAGGGAGCCCGCTGCGGGGTCCCGCTGCCCTTATTGCGTCGCCGTCGAGCGAGCGCTGTCCTGCCATTTCAACAGCACCTTAGGCTAAAGAATCGTCTCGCGGCCGGCGCCAAACGTAAATTGCTTCTCGTGGCTGCGCTGATTGCGACACGCGCAGATCCGTCGTCATCGGCAGCAAGAGAGCCCTTTCGCGTCGTTTCAGAAACATCCCGAGTCCCGCAGCTGATTTCTCCCGACGCTCCAGTGCCGTTTCGACAGCGGGCCGCCAAGTGCTGCTCCGGAGCGTGCGAGGCGTCGAGGCTACTGCGGGACATCAGCACACATCCCTGCGTTTCGGCACACGGTGAAGTCGCCTCCACTCACGCCAGCAGCTGTCACACTCCAGCCGCGCGAACTGTTGACGGGCTGCAGCCAGCTCTTGGGCGGTGCGGTCTTTTCGCGCGTTCGAGACGCTGCACCTGCGGCTGACGACCGATCCCGCGATGAGCATTACGTGTCGCGCGCGGGCGAGAGGGCAGCCGAATGGTCGATGACGGACGTGTGGAGGCGGAGAGAAAGTTATCCTGAGTGCTAGGGCGGATCCACGCTGCCGGAACGCGGCCAGACGGCGCAAGGGAGCCCGCCTTCCTTGAACAAACCCGGGTCGACGGGCGGGCTGCTGCCAGTCAGCCTGTGTCGTGTGCCCCCAGGGCGGATCGTGGTTTGGTGACGAAGGGGACGAAGAAGAAGAAGAGCTGGAGATTTCAGGACGGGGGCCAACGCCTGCCATCCCAGCCGCTGCGACCCAGCGACTCGGCGGAGGGCCGGTCGATCGGTTTCACAGCGACTGCGAGTGCCCGTTCACGGCCGATGCAATTTGCTTCCGCAGCCAGAGAAGACTCGTGGAACGGCGGGAGTCGAGCGGCCAGCCAAGGAACACCTTGCGTGTCTGGCTCTGTTTCTGCTTTCGGCTCCAGCCGGCATGTACGTAACGACGTGTCAAGCCCGCAGGGCCAGAACTCCTCCGTTCCTTCTATCGCCTTCGCTGCTGCTGCTGAGCACTGTGTGCCGGCCGTGCTGCGCCTCAGGCCTCTCTCCGGCCGTCTTTTGCTTGCCACCGCACATGCTTCGCGCCCCACGCTGGCGCGCCCCGGCGCGGTCCCGTACAGATGCCTCTTCGGGCATGCTACGCCTCCGCGCCGCCATGGGGAGCCCGGCGCGCCCTCTGATTGGCGCTGCTGCGACGCGCTTTGGGGTTTTCACAGGCGTCTCGCAGGCCTGCGCGCGGCTTGTGGCTTGATCGGGCGGCGTCTGGGAGACGGGTCGCAGGCAGAGACAGCCTCACATGAAAGCCGGCTCGGCCTGCTGCTGCTGGGCCGCGATGCAGCAGTGGCGAGGTTCGTCGATGCAGCGTGTGCTCGCCCGCCAGTGACGCAAGGCCACCGCAAAAAAGGGACCCTCCGTGGAGGATCAACCGGGCACTTTGCCCGCTCTGGCCGACCGCTAATTATATCCACGCTGCCAGGCACAATATACCTGGGGGCGTGGGCCATATCTGTGCGCCTGTTTCAATGGGCGCGCCGGCCGGCGCTCAGGCAGGCGGAGATGAGGCGGAGGAAATCGCCCCTCTGATGAGATTGCGCATGAGAATCCACTCCGCGACTCGCGCGAATTGCGATGTGTTTGATCGCTGGGCGGTCGACTGATACTGCGCTCATCGGCTCTGCGGCTCTGTCGACTCCGCACAACGGGCGCGTCTCACGGCTCGCGCAGTCGGCATCGCGGCGCAACGCTATCGCGGCGCTCGGCGGATGGAGCGGAGGCGCACTGGTCCGTGGTCTTTGACGAGATTTACCGCACGATGGTGCTGCGACGGCGAGGGCGCCTCGGCCTGCTTCCAGAAGGCCGCTTGCCAGGCGCGGCAGCGGTGCGCGGAGCCAGCGGCGGTTCCACACGCTTCCAGCATTCCGCCGTCGCAGGTCGCGCCTGGCGGAAAGCTTGACCGGCTGGGCTGGCTCCTCGATGAATGAAGATGGGATGCGATTGACGTGCGGTCTGGCGACCCTTTTCGCGGCTCGTATTGGCGGGCATGCGCCCCACTGCGTGCGGGCAGGCGAGCAGCGGTGCAGGGCTCGAGTGGCCCTCGTCACCGCTGTACGAAATTCTTAGCGCGTACAATACGGCGCAGGCCTGGCGAGCGGCGGTGTCGGTGTGCGGGCGCGGACGGGCGTGGAGGCGTTCGCTGGCAGGCTGCAGCTGCTGTACCGCGCGCTGCACAGGACGACCTTGTCGCGGGAGCGGAGCGGAGCCAGGTAGGCTGCGGGCAGCAAAAGTGCCGCGACAGGGGCCGGGCGGGCCTCAGCGCAGGTGGCAGGCCAGTGCACCAGCTGCGCCGTGGCACGACGACAGCAAAGGCGCGCCTCATGCGTTCCTGGAGGCGGGCGCGAGACAGCGGCGCTGGGCGCGGGCGGGCGGCGGCGGCGGCTATGGCTGCGCATGCATGTGCTGCTGGGACGCTGCTGGGCCGGCGGCGGGACTGCTGCTGGCGTTGGCGTTGCTGCTGGCGCTCTGCTGCTGCTCGCGGCCGCGGGTGCACGGCCGGGCAGGGCGGCCGTTGCGAGAGGATTGCGATGCCCATGCCCTCACCGAACGCGAATAGCCAGCTCGGCGCTCGAATTGCGCTAGTCGGCCTCTCACCCCTTCTACCTAACGACGGCCGCCTCCTCACCCAAACCCACCCGCCGCCGTCCTCCACGCACCGCCCTACGTCTCCCCCGTCTTGGATTGTCGTTGTGTTTTCTCCTGCTGAGCTGCCCACGGTTCGTGCTGTTTGCCCGCCCGAGTTCCCGCCTGTCTCCGCCGTCCAATGCAGGCCTGACAAGCCTCGCTGCCTCTTCGGGGGCCCGTACGCGCTACACTCTTCGCTCTCATTGACCGATCACCTCAATCCGCCGCCCCAGACCGGCCGGCCGCTTTGCCTTCTGTACCTGTTTTAATAGACCTTGCCCGTACCTTTCCTTGCGCCCATTGGAGTAATCCCCGCCCGACAGTGCTCGTTGCGTTCTAGCGAAAGGGGTACGTAAACTTCACTTCCACCGCACTGCCGGCCTCACGCCTTCGCTCTCCTGCACCTGCGCCCACCCTGTCCGGCTCACGCCAGCCCTCCCCACGACCTCGCGCCGCCCTACCTACCCGCTGTCGCGTGCGCTGCTGACGTTGCCGTCGCCGAAACCAGACCGCTGCGCAGTCGATCCTTGGCCTGCCGACCGTCGTCCCCACGCATCGTGCCAGGAAGACAAGAGTCCGCCCTCCAGCCTCCACGCTCAGATGGCTGAAGTACTCGCGCCCATAACCCAGCCGAACTCCTCTATCGCTATGCTACACTCGTCGTCCTCGGGCGACACGCAGTCTCACCACCAATCGTCGTCGTCCCGATCCTCCAACATGCCTCGCACCCAGTACTACAACACCCCCGGCGGCGGAATAGGATACCGAGGCTCCTCGGCAACGCCTGTGCAGGCCTACGCCTTCCAGCAGACACCACAGCTGCGCCAGGAGAACCGCTCGACCTCTGCACCTGTGAACCCCTACTCGCAGGCCCAGGCATTCTCGACCACCCTTGCCCCGACAAAGCAGGGCCACGCAACCCACCCCTCGTCGTCGTCGGGCTCGACTGCCTCCTCGTCCTCGTCCAACCAATCGTCCACACGCCAGCGCTCTGGCTCCAAGGACGATTCGGCGCTGTCGCAGTCGCATCAGCGAACCAAGTCGGCAACCTCCAGCACCGACTCGTCACGGCAACTGTCGGCCATCAACCTGTCGACATCCGTCCCGGACCTTACACTCACTTCCTTCGACACCCCCGCGAAGTCCTCTCCCGACCGATACCGTCGCTCTCGCAACACCTCCTCGGGGCCATCTAGTCCGTCATTGCCTCAGGATTCCAAGTCGGCAGCGCCGTCAGGCTCTGGTATGGCAGGCGTGGCCCATCTCTACAAGAACAACGCACCAAACCCCCGTCCAGGTCACAACAGGACTTCTAGCATGGATGATATCGTGTTGCCAAGGGCAAACTCGGAGCAGGCGAAGAGATATAGACGGAGGAGTTTGAATAATTTCGAGGGTGTCTCAATTCAGCAGGGAGCCCCGTCTTGGGCTCCGCAGCAACGTCAGGATGCGAGGCTCGGCGCTCACAAGAACACCAGCGGCGAGAGCATCTCATCAGCAAGCAATTCCACAAGACCCTCTTCCGTAAGTAATGCCATGTTTCCGTCCCATTTCGCCTCATCTTGGTCCAGGGGACGCTAACAGACTTCCAGTCGAAGCGTGAGAATGCACAAAGTTCTGGTCGTCCATCCTCTCCCAAGGTTGGGCAACAATCTCGCTCGCCTAATGTGCCCGCCCGTGGCTCCTCTACGGACGCAACGAAGCGTGTAGCAAACCCGTCGCCTCTTTCGAAAACAGCTTCCGATGCTGAAGCTCCCGGTAGCTCTGGCAAAGCGTCTGCCACCGATGCTGTTGCCGGGGCCAAGAGTCCTGCTGCCCAACACCTTGCGGCTCTGAACGAGAAGGAGAAGGGTGTGAAGTCCCGCCTAAGGAGAGCCTTCTCTTTCGGCAGCGCAGCCGAACTTCGCAAGGCATCTGTAGAGAATGCCTCGTCGGCACGAATGCACCAAAAGGTTCAACAGCAGGACGAGATTGATCCGGAAGATGCGGCCATTGCGGCGAAGCAGGAAGCTGCTGGCATTGGCAACAGCATCTACTCTGGTCAGGGTGGAGTCTTCTCGAGCTCCACGGACAACTTGTCCATTCAGTCCACTGCTTCCTCTGCATCGGTAATGCTCCGAAAAATGGGCAAGGGCATGAAGAAGAGCGGTCGCTCGTTGAAGGGATTGTTCCGACCAAAATCTGTCATTGGCGTTCCTGCTGCGGACTCTGCTGTCCAAGCCTCTGTGGGCCAGGTGTCGATGGTGAATGTGGAGGCCGAGAGGGAAAAGGTGAATGTGAATGCGAGCCCGGCGGAGCAGGCTGGTGGCGGCACTGGTTTCCCCAAGCTTGAGCGTAACTCGCTTGAGGTCGCCTCGGTGTCCGAGCGGCCTTCATCGACCGGCAATGCCGATGCCTCGAGAAAGAGCATCATGGGCGGCGAGAGGGAACGTGCTGAGGTCCTGGCTGCCGTCAGGAAGGGAATCCTCAAGAGTGAGTGGAAAGAAAGACGCACAACTTCGTTAGCAATCTGTTAACCAGAACAGGAACCGGCACAGACAGCCCTTCGCCTCAGGTCCGTCCTGCGGACGGTGCCCCAGGTTTTACGCACAACCACGACACACCAAACTCCAGTGCACCGAGCACCCCGGGCGATGACAACAGACCCGGTAACCTGGCTCTGGCAGGCGACGACTACTTCGTGGCCGGCTCGCGTTTCGCCGCCGGAAGCTCCAGGAGCCTCCCCACTACGCCACATGGCGGCCCGCGCAACATCAGCTTTAGCCCCCGCATTCAATTCCACGATGCCTTCTCTAGTTCCGAGTATGACAGGCGAGGAGACATTGCGACTTGCAACCGTCTCACGCCGCTGCTTGCCCAACAGATCAAGGAGGAGATCAACACTTTCAAAATGGTGTGTATCATTGCTGCCTTCTGACCATGGATCGAGCGCTGACGTTTTGTAGGAAATGGAAGTCCACGAGATGTCGAAGCCTCACACACATTTCTTCTAATGACCGCATATCCTCACCAGGAACTAGGGCGTCTTTGGCGAAAACAAGCAACATCTTTCTACTTTGTTTGGGGGACCATTCCAGCTGCATTTACGAGTGGCAATCTCGTGTTTTCTTCTTCGTTTCCTGGGTACGATGAAAGTTCTCTCTCCCTTTCCGCGTCTGCTTTGTGTCACTGGGTCTTTTGCAAGCGAGGGGATTTTCCTTAATCTTCATCGCGTCTCTCCACAAACAGTTCTCTATCGATTCTTCGTACGTGTAAGTTGGAGTGGGCGAAGGAAACGCGATACATTGGTGGGCTGCAGAAAGAAGGGATATCTTGATTGGGAGGGAGACCGCTAGATAGACATCTCGGACAATGTCTTCTTTTCCCTCGATCCTGTCTTTCTCCCCACATGCCTCTCCTTTGAAGAGTCATCCGCCATTTTTGTCGGCGGTATTCTTTGTTAGTCACAAGTGTTGGTGCAGCTCTGGGCGCCGTTGCTGTGGGGCGCGGATGACTCTTCCTTTTCCTTTCCGTGTCTATTCTTCTCTCACCGGTTTTAACTTTCATCTCAAACGTATCGCGGGCTCGTATGGCAACTCGAGGTGGCATTAGAACAAGGGCAAGGCTGGCCACAGTGTCCTTTCTTTCCTTTATTTGGGGGGGCTTTCTCTCTTGTGGGTTCATCACAATCCTGTGCTTTCCCGGTCTGCTATTCCTTTTGTCGAACACCGTTCTAATTCTCAGGCATTGGAAATTACGGAGTGGGACTTTGGCCTTTTTTTTTTTTTTTTTTGTGAGAGCCTTAGCAGGAATCAAAAAGCGAATTTGCCGACAACACCCAAACTATGTTTGCAAATCGAAAATGCGTCGTGATAGTGGTGAATGGTTTGGTGCTGTAGTTGTGGCCTGTGGGGGCATCTAGCCGTGCCGTCGACAGACCTCGTACTCACGACAGGTCAATGGGGATCCTGGCAGGACAGAGAAACACATGCCCCTTCGAAGCGGCTCAACGAGGGTCTCACGAGGAGGAACAACAAGCGCAGCAACTATTGGCATACTGGCTTTTTTTTTTTTTATCTCGTCAGGGTCAGGCGTGCCATTCGCCCTTGTTTCCTGACCGGGGGCGGGTGAAGAGCAGTCCTCGTGGCTAAAGATACTAGCCGCAGGTTTTTTATTTAATATGCAGGCCTCAGGCATGGCAGCAAGGAGTCGATGATTAACTATTCCTTCCTCTCTCAATCTTGCGTCTGTACTTTCCACGCTGCCGGGCCTGGATCGGTGAGCGAGCGGGGTAATTCGCCGTCTCACAAGTTTCAGCAACCGCATCTTGCATATCTGCCCAGCGGCCGACGACTCACGCCCGTTCTTTCTCGCGTCACGCAGGCTGAGGAGAGGGACGTGCGGCGCGTAAGTATACATGTACGTACTGTACGTGCCTAAACGCGCGTATGTGTCGTGGTACATGGGTAAAGAGTGGTGGAATTGCCGGGCAACGGGTTGTTGACGGCTGATTGTTTATTATCAACGCCATTAGTCACATGCACACGTATGTACATGGGGCAGATGCCCCCAGGGTCCGTCTTGTTCTCGAGATGCCGATGATCGGAGCCGCAATCAGGGTCTACGGATCTTCTTCCAATGGCACCTTTCCCATCCCATGGCCCCCTCTATTAAACCGCCGGCCCGTCGTACCTAGGTGAGGACTAGCTCGGCCGGCGAATGGGGGGAGTTAATCTTTAATTCTGTTCAATGCGACACGCGCGCACGCGCGCCGGCACAAGCGACCAAGGGGGCGGCCGCGCAGGCTACGGAGTACGCAGACATCATTTCTTTCTCGCCGGGGCAGCCGCTTTCTGCTCGAGCGCCGATCAGACATCAATATCGCATGGATCGTATTGAGACACCAGAGAAGAAGAGGGGCGGGGTCGCAAAGGGGCGGCGGCCCAGACGGCGTGGGAGGTACCACCAGGCTGATGGTGTGGATTGGATGCCCACACTAAAAAGTGCTTCCCACTCCACCCCCCCTCTCCCGCGTTGATACAGCGTGGCTGTCGCGGCTGCCCGGCGGCTTGCTCGGCAATGCTGTGGTGGCTTGATTGGCGAGTGCTGAGTGGGCGGATCGTCGAGGCGCGATGCATGGGGTGGGCGGAAGGCTGAGGCGCGGGCGGTTATGGGGTGGTGTGTGGAGAGGATGGGCTTCGTGTGGTGTGCGGCCGGCATGAAGCATGCAATCCGCCAGCGCCGGGGTTGCCTCACAGCCGTTCTGGGTGTTCCCCCCCTCCCGAATGGAGCCATACCGCATGACGTATCGGGCAGCTGATCGATGTCGTGGTGTCTTCTCCCCTTTTTTTCCTTTTGGCAATCGAGGGTGCGCACGCGCGCCCGGTACACCTATGCTTCGGGGTGCGATTGACAATTGCTTCAATGGCGCTTACGACGGCTGCTGCGACCAACTCACCGCTGGCGCAGTAGTGTATACAAGACGTAGATGGCCAGGCCAATGCGAGCAGCGCAATGCACACGGCGGGCGGCCTAACGCACGTTGTGGCGGCTTTGGCAAGCAGCATGCATGGTTGCATGTGTGTCGCTCTGGGGTCATGGGGTGCAGTGCGGCAGCGATAAGCAGACGGACGGACAAGCGCGTCGGCGCACTGCGCGAGCCTCGTGGGCGGCTGCGTCGCGTCCGGCCGGATTCCTGGCGCCCGCCCTGTTTCTTTGTTGTCGTTGCCAGGGAGCATTCTGCGGCAGCGTCTCCGCCATTGGCGGGCAGACGCGCGAGGGGCAGCAAAACGCCGTTGCAAAAGTCCGCCAGGAATGCCAGAGCCGCGCAGGGCCGGCTGCCGCTGCATTGGCGCAGCAGCCGGCCGCAATGGCTGGGTGCGTCCGGTGTTGCGAGGCGGGCTGCCATCAGATCGACGGTTCTTGCATCACAGGCAGGTGACGAGGTGTCGGCGAGGGCAACGGCCGGCGCTCGCTTGTTCCGCGCTTATGTCAGCCACAATGAATTTCGACAAGCGACTTTAGCACAACCCGCCCAGCCAGGCCGAACCTGACCTCGACAACCTCCGTTCTCGACATCAATCAAAATGGTACGCCCCCCAAGCGCCCTCAGATCCCAAGCCTCCCGCCGTGCTGACCACTCCCGTCTAGGCTCCCGCTGCTACTGGAGGCAAGAAGCAGAAGAAGAAGTGGTCTAAGGGCAAGGGTACGTTCACCACCACCGCCGCCCCAAACCCCATCCCCGCGACCGCACCGTACAGCAAAATTCATCGCGGAGACCCTTCCACTCGTGCGAGGCGCGCAGCCGCTCGTGTCCCAAGCCCCCGTTTTCACCCCGCATCGCACACACGCGCCCAGCACACGCACCGCGGCCGAGAGACCCCAGGAGCGCAGCGGAAGAGGCCAGAAATCACAGGAACCCAGCGCTGACATGACCTTTTCCGCACTGCAGTTAAGGACAAGGCCCAGCACGCCGTTGTCCTCGACAAGACCACCAACGACAAGCTCCAGAAGGATGTCCAGTCGTACCGCCTGATCACCGTCGCCATCCTCGTCGATAGGTTGAAGATCAACGGCTCGCTCGCCAGGAAGGCGCTCGCCGACCTTGAGGAGAAGGGCCAGATCAAGAAGGTCGTCCACCACAGCAAGCTCCAGGTCTACAGTGAGTAGCACCCCACCCCCCACGCACGCTGCATCGACTCGCCACCCCCATCTGGTCGTCGTTCGGAAAGCTCGGCTCGGCTCGAATCAGACGGTGGTAGGATGTGGTTGAGACGTGCTCGGCGACGTCACAAACGCATCTGCTAACGCGCTTCGTAGCTCGCGCTGTTGGCCAGGAGTAAATGTTACCGGTGTGACTGAAAATGGCGGCGTGATGAACGGGTTTCCTTTTGCGGTTCAGAATCCAAAGCGGGTCTTTCCATTATGAAGGCGTCTACCAATCTTTCGGGAAATCACTTTTGAAGAATCCAAACGAAAATTGGGGACAAAAAGTTCGGACTACTTTCTGTGATAAATAGTTCCGATGGGATGAACGGACGAAAATACCAGAACGTGATGGGAATTCATGCTTGAGTTTGACAAAAGACTGTATCATGGGGCTTTTTTCAATACTCTACATAAGGCCGCGATGTTATAATGGGACTGGGATTCTTCGCCGTCAAACATGTGCTCTGATCCAATGTGCGTGATGATGATCTGCACGTGTGATGGGGCTTCCCCGCTTGCACGTCACTTCAAAGACGCAACGTGCTTATGGTAGCGTCAAACGGCAAGTGCCTATCAGCGTTGGATGTGCAACAAGCTCATCCGTCCTTCAAGGCCGCAGTCTTCGGGGTAGTAAATTCGAATCTTGAAAGTGCGCTGTTTGCAACCTTTGCTCGCCTGCAGTACTAAAATGCTACTACAGATACCGTACAGACAAAGATCTATTTATATTTACACTCGACTAAACCCACCCCCCAATCCCCTACTACATACTCACGTCTCCCTCTCACTGCTGCCCACCCTCCGCCTTCTTCGCATCCTTCTTCTTCCTCTTCACCCTCCCCTTCGGCCTCAACTCGGCCGCCTTGGCGCACAGCTCGCGCCGCGGCAAGCGGTCCAGCCAGCCCTCGTCGCGCAGCACGCGGCCGACGGCGAGGTATTCCTTGCCGGTGGCGCCGGAGAAGACGCGGGCCCAGCCGTCGACGACGGCGGCGACCTTTTCGCGGGCGGATCGGCGCTCGCGCTCGTCGCGGGCGGCGCGGGCCTCGGGCGAGAGGTCGACGTCTTCCTCGGCGACGTCGGTCGGGATGTACATGTCCTCGGCGCCGCGCAGGTCGGGCGTCAGGTCCGTGTCGAAGCAGCCGGTGACGAAGGCGCGCGCGGCGTCGCGGCCGGCGAAGAAGTGGTAGCCGCCGCCGGGGCCGTAGCTGTGTGGAGTTGGGTGGGTGGTTAGCTAGCTGGCTTGGTGGTCCCTTTTTGGTCCATGGCGTGTTTTGGAGGGCAAGGGAGAGGGGGGAAACGTACAAGTGCCTGCCCGGAGTGACGTCGTAGATTGTGCCGTTCAGGGCGAGGTAGATGGGCTTCGAGGGGTCGGAGCCGTCGTAGGCGGAGAGCTGCTCGTCTGTGAGGAGGACTGGTCCTTTCTGCGTGGTTTGCCCCGGACGTGTCAGTCAGAGATGGCTGTTCTCCTGTGTGTGTGTGTCTCTCTCTCTCGCCCACTCTTTTCCGGCTTTCCACTAGATTGCTATCTCCAGTGGCTTCCCCGCCCGCACAGCTCTTCTCTTCCATTCACCCTTCCACTAACTGAAGGGACAAGCTCCAAAGAAGGAGAGGGGGAGAAAACTTACCATCCAAGCCCTCAGCCCGTCCGGCCGCGCGAACCACGGCCGCCAGCCCCACAGGAACGACTCGCCCGTAATGTACCAGCTCAGCGCGAAGTTGAGCAGCAGCACGCCGCCCAGCACGCGCAGCACATCCAGCACCGTCACCTTGCCGATGTCGTCGGCCTCCGGGGACGCTCTCCTCCCTCTTCCTCTGCTTCTGCTTCGTTCCTTCCCGTCGTTGCCTGCTGCTCCTCCTCCTCCTCCTGGCGGCGGGGAGGGGGATGCCTTGGCATTGCCTGCCATCTTGTCTGTTGTGCGTGTGTGCGTGTGCGCGTACGGTTGCGCGTGGGCTCTTGCTTCAGGCGGTGGGTGGGTATATGTGTAAGCCGGCACGCGGCGATTGTCCTCGAACCGATGCTCGTGTACGGGTATCGAAGAGAAGGGGAGAGCCGTGGTATATCCCTGCTCCCAGCCAGGCGCGTATGCCTCACAGCCAGAGGACGGTTGCGGCGGCGGCAGCGGCGGTGGGTGTGAGGTGGAAGGAATGTGGGGAGACCACGTCGTATGCGCCGCGCAGCCGGTCCCGAGTATCCGGCACCCCGAGCCCTCGAGCTGCGCGGGATTTCGGGGGATCAGGAGGAGGAAGGGGGCGACACTGAGGCCTGCTGCTGGTGTGTTGTTGGCTTGCGGGTGCGAGAAGCAGCTGGAGAGAGAGCTACGCGGATGGAGCTTTTCGGACTCCGAAAGCTTCCAGAAGGAACCCGGTCCAAAAATAAACCACCAAACCACAACGGTCCAATCAAAGGGCCCAAAGAATAGGCAGACTGTGAAGAAAAGGTGACTTGAGAAACCGAAAAGTACGCAGCATAAAAGTAGCAGAAGTGGACAGATCATCTCTCGGGAGTCCCACAGCACCCCGCTGACGCCTTCACCTGTCCTCGTCTCCGTTTCATCAATCGAATCCGCTTCTCCGCTAATGAGACATCTTATCTCCGGCGGACCCGAGAACGGGTACGTACATGGCAGCCATCAGAGCTTCTAGAAACACACTTATCTCGCTTCCTTCGTCCCCAGCGTGTAGTCACCCACCCCTCTTTTCCTCGCGGCTGATGACTCGCGTCGGGCATCCCCATTGTCAACTCTAATCGCTCGCCTCCGATTGGGCGATAAGCATGCCTACTACACCCACCCTTTTCCTCACCCATCCTGCAAGCCACAAAAAAAAAAGAAAAAAAGTTTGGGCGGCCGTGTCCGAACCGTGGTAACGGGAATTCTGGCGTCCGGCGATCGACGGGGGGCGGGCTCCGCCAGCCCGGCCCGTACCAGGCCCGTTCGGGGATTTTCTGTTCTCTCCACCTCTCGTCATTCAAGACGTTATCATAGGAACGAAGCAATGCAAAACCCGCGTTTCAAGTTCTACATTTTCAAGTATTCTTTGCCGATCACTGGACGAGAGCATCTCGCAGAGATTCCGCCTGTCTACGTGACCCCCAATTCCGGGCTCACGGCTTCTTTTTTTTGCTTTTCTTTTGCTGCTAAAGGATCGTACACTTCGTCATTGTGAGGCACTGACGAGCCGCTTCTCACGTGCGGCCTTTTCATCCTCCGTTTTCTACCAGTCGTTTGCTACCATCCTTCCAACCCAAGGATTCCCTGGTATTTGAATCAAGCAAGACATTCCCCGTCCATCTTTTTTGCTTTCCCTCTAACTCCAATCGTCGATACCGTTGAATGTTTCCGGAGAAATAGAAAGGCGACATGACATGTACAGGAAGTGGAACCAGTCTTTTACCTGGGGAAGACCTGCGCAAGAGCTTCCTGAAAGACTCCAACGTTGTAGTCGATCAACGCCTTCTTTTCTGCCGGGCTGTCTTCGCCCATGAGGCAAATGAGAGCAAGGTACCTGTACTGCTGTTAGAACCAAGAAACCCCAAGGCCTGAACCGGCTACTCACTTGTTGATTTCTCGCAGATAGAGATAGTTGTTCCCCTTCCTCTCCATGGTGATCAAGCTCTCTGCATCGTTGTTGCCTGTCTCCTCGACGTCTCCGTCGGTATACCCATTCTCATCCGGGCGATCCCATCCGTAGATTTCGCTTACGTCAACAACCACATCGATGTAATCGGAGCAGATCTCGTAGCTACCGATGTCCGTCGGGCTAGTGTCTGTAGCAATGTAGATCTTGCTGAGGACGTCGAACAGGTATGCCTTCTCGATGCGGCAGGTGGAACAGAGGCTGTTGAGCAGAGATTCCAGGGTGGGAAGTTGGGGAATCAGCTTCTGAATGACTTTGCTGAAAGCCTCGAAAATGGAATGATCATAGATGCTGGTTTGGTAGAAGCTGACAGGCGCATTCTCGTAACCGGCATCCGACAGCTCGTCCTGCACTCTTTGGATGATGTCTCGGTACGTGTCGCTCTTGTAGTCCTCTGAGAGGCCGTCTACTTTGTGGACGAAAACCTCAACATTGATGTTCGGGTATGAGTGTTGCAAATTGAGGATGGTGGTGTTCAAGCGGGTGATGGCATCCAGGTACTCGTCCTGTGCATCGATGACCCATATCAGGGCGCCAATCTCATCGAAGATGTTGTCCACGTCAAAGGCAGGGTCGAAGTAGTCCAGGTGGCCGGGGAAGTCCCACACCTGGAAGTCCATGAAAGAGCTGCGTCGAATCAATCCTATGCCCTTTCGAGTGGAGGGGGTCAGTGGACTTACTGCATTGATTCTTTCTTGATCCGGGTAGTCGTTTCGAGGTAGAGCGTCTCACTTGGAGGGAGCTTATGGAAGACGACGCTAGATATCGAAGACTTGCCACTCCTGCAGCACTAGTCAATATCCTATTCCTGCAGTACAACCCTCCTCGCCACAGCCACTACTACCACGATCCCACGTCAGAAATCACCAGGGCGCGTGACTCACCGCCTCTGACCCATCAACAGCAGCCTGGGTTTGCCATCTCCGGCCTTGCTGTTCGGAAGCCGTCCGGTGTGGAAACGCGGAGCGACAGGGCTCGGTGGTATCTCAGCATTTTGAAGGTCCTGGAAATAGCGCATCAAAGTTAACTTTGCTGCAGGCTTGAACTTGTCGAGCGCGGCATGGTGGCTTTCCCCCATTTCCTGTGGCGGTGGCCCACAGCCCGCAGGTATGGAGAGGTAAGAAGAGGTCATGGAGAAGAGACGGGTGAAGCGGGTGTCGAGGCGAGGTGAAGGTTGAGGTTGGCAAAAAAGGCGCCGAGGAGATGGAGAGCGGTGGGTGCGATGATGTATTCGGCCGTCGTGCTGTGGGGTGTGGAGAGGAAGAACGTCGGTGAAATGCCCAGGCTCAGCCCTTCATCGCGATGCGCCGACACAGGTGTCTTATAGCAGCACGAGAGGCGTGGCGTCCGTCCGGATGTTTGGCCGACCGCGGCAGGCTGCAGGATCTCAGGTGGCTCCAGCGCAGGCAGACGGGTACATGAGCGCGACCAGGTCAGGGCCAACGGCGCTTGGCAGAAGAGACGTCCTGGAGGTGGGATCTTACAGCAGTGGTACGCTGGGCCCCGGGAAGCAGAGGTGAAGTGAGGCGGCAGGGGTGTGATTGGGTATCATGTCTTAAGCTCGGAGGATACACGATCGTATGGACCACGCAGCGGCCAAGACGATGCACCCGACGCGGCGGATGAGGCAGCAGGATCACAGCGTCAAGTGCGCCCAACAAAGTGGAGGAGGGAAGTAACGGCGCGAGCGCAGCAAAAGAATGCCAATCCGGGAAGGGCGGCCTTTTCGGGGAATGTCGCCAGGAGCCGGGTGTGCAACGGTAGGGCTGAGCGCGGAGCAGCGGGGGAAGCAGGGAGCCAGGACAAGGAAGGGGCGGTGCGGCGGAGCAGCAGGGCAAAAAGGAAAAAAGCACACGGGACGGCGTGGGCAGTTGCTTACCTTCATGGCGGGCGGTATAAGAGCTGCGGCGCTCTTGCCTCACGGCGTGGCTGGTCGCGACTGATGCCCAAAGCACAGACGTCTCCCTTGCGGCCCGTGGATGCGGCGCGCGGACGGGGGCAGGGCGGTTGGAGCAGGTCGGCGGGCGCTGACGTCGGGCAGAGGCAGAGGGCAGCGGGCGGCGGGTCGGGGCGGGCGGTGCGGAAGGTCGAAACAGCTTGGATGGGATGCGAAGGCCGTCCAGCAAGGCGTCGCGGCCAGCTCACAGGCTGCGGCGTGGGCAGGGCAGGGATTGCTGATAGCGCGCAGCCGGCGCGCGAGCCTACGGGCGATCGGGGAGAGAGCGTCGGAGCTCGCGTGGGCGTGCCTGGCCGGAGACTTGAGCCTGAGCCTGAGCCTGCTTGGCTGTCGAGGGTGCTGGAGCGGACGAGGGCGAGATGGGAGGTGTGTTTCGGCTGCGCGGGAGGCCGATCAGACGGCCCTCCGCCGCAAGGAAGACGCAGCGTGGCAAGCGTGCGACCAGTTGCTGTCCTTCTGAGCGCCTTCCTCGTCGCGTCACACCCGCCGAGCCCTCGCCCTTCCGCTCCACGCTGCAGTCTCCAGCCGCCCTAACGCAAGGAACCGCTGCGCCAGAGCGCCGCAATCCCTGCGCCGGCGCGAGAGCGGTGAAAGCATAATCCCACGCCCACCATGCAACCATCGAGGCCAATGAGTCGAGACAGGCCATCTCACGCTCTGCTATGCGCCAGTCCTCACCTGCCCGCGGACGCGGCCGCCGGCCCGCCACGTTCTATCACATCCGCCTCCTCCTCGATTCGCCCGCAGGGCGCCTGATGCAGCATTACATGCCACAAGCTGCCCGCTGTCTGCCGGCCGACTGCTCAGCTCGCACCGTCATGTGCCTGGCCATATGAAACGTCATCTTGAGATTTGTCCAGTCCCTAGTCGTCGCCTCGTTACAGCCGCATCCGTCCTTGCTCCCGTCCTTCCGTTCTCGTACCTTGAAACGAGACTTCCCCAAAGCCACCAGCCAGATGACAGCTCAGAAAACAGATATCGCCCTATCGATGACCAAAGAGATATGCACCACGCCCAGTGATGCCGGCAAACTCTCCCTCAGAAAGCAGAAAGTAACACAACCGGGAGATGACTGGAAACCAAAAGCAAGTACCCACGAGCCCTGTCCGCAGCTGACTTTGAATCGACAAGCTGCCTTTCTGTCGTACCCAGACTCGCCATGAGACACTGTCAACTATCCGCTGCGCACCTCAGCGCCCATCACCGCCGCGCTCATCAGCCCAAGACCGCCAATGAGGGACAAGCCCCACGCCAAGGCAGACGCCTCTGCATCCTCCGCCACCGTGTCGTCACGCTCCTCATCGTGTTCCAGGTCGGCGATTTCTGCTTCGATGTTGGCAGGAGGGGCGTACGAAGCATCGTCGGCGTCGGAGTCATGAGTAGCGGACCGTTTACGCAGGCTACGCCTTGTTACCGGCGAAGCAGGCTCCTGTGCCGAAGAACTTTGGTTTTTCTTCGGTTTGCCACGACGTCCGGCTGGCGAAGAACGCTGGGACTCGGTAGGGCTTGTAGGGGTCTCTTCCTTGACAGAAGGCTTATCCTCGGTGCTTTCTCTTCTTAGTGAGGGGACTATGCTGTTAAGCATATCTCTGACGTCAAGTCCCCGAGAAGCAGCCCAGATGCAGAGACCAAAGCCCGACAAGAGAACATCCCAGCCAATGACACCAATGATGGGATCCTCGCTGATAGCACCCAGGATCTTCATGGATGCAGAAGCAAGCTTCGACCATATAGGCCTGTCGTAAGCGGGGTGCGTGGACCAGACGGTGTTGTAGCGTCTTTCATATGAAGCGCCCGAATTCAACAACGCACCCCAGAAGGTACTGCGCATGAAAAACGCGGTGGCAACGATGGAGATTGCGCTGTAGACTCTTGCCTCTGCACGATGTGCGGCATGTGCGTCTGTGTATTGCCGACCGAATTTCTCGGGAACAAACTGTAAATTGCGTTCAGCGATGTTCAGTTGCTGCCTAACCGCGTGGGGCAACCCATATGTATTCCAAACTCAAGATAATGCACTTACCCTGGTCCCTGCTGCCAGAAAGAAAGCACCCAGGCGAGAGCCGTATTCCGCGATCCAACTAGCATCGTTAGAAGCAAGAGCAGGCAGAAGCCCGGTCAGAGCAGCAGCTGCCGCGATTGGGAGAAGGTAGACGAGCACATGGGGCGCCCATCGCGAGCCACGCTGCGTCCTCGTAGCCGGGGCCGCAGTAACTGTGAGTATCACGAAGAACATGCTTTGGGCTAGACTGAGGCTGGCGAACTCGGCCAGACCACAGACAGCAGCGACCGCCCAGCCTGGAATGTCGCGTCTGCGGCCTACAACCTGATCGTCAGCGGCGAATCTCGCATGCACAGGAGTCGTCATCTTGGTAATTTACCTTCAATTCCCACGAAGGCACTGAATGCGACGCGAGCAACCAAAAGCTGCTGGGTCCACCAGACTGCCTTGCTCGAGCCGAGCGCCGCCCGCTTGAAGTCGTCAAGAGGTTTGGCATCTTGCCACCATCTCCCGAGTTGCCAGTCCTGATCATCCGTACCCGCGTACCAGCCGTCCCACAGAGCACCGGGTGTCGTTTCGCCCTGCTGGTTGGCCCATGCGTCGTACGAACCGACAAGCGCGTAGACCCAGTGGTATAGCAGCACGAGAATACTTGCGAAAGCTAGGGAGCCGAACGTGGTGAGGGTCTTCTTGCGCTGCTCCTCGCGGCAACGCGTCTTCTGCGCCGGGGGCAAGGCGCGGACAGCATGGCTAATGTATCTGAGGACCGTTACCAGACACAGATCGACGAGCACGACCGCGCTGGTGATTTGAAACAGAGGCTCGCGATTCGAGTTGAGTACGTCCACCTCCACGGGTGCCATGGTGGTAGGTGCGCGCGTCGGTCGCAATGTGGAGGAGTCGCTAGTGATGACGCAACTGGTGTCGATATATTTAGAAGTCGCGTAGTGAGCGGGAGCCGTGGGTGGGGTGAGTCGAGTTCGGCGCGAAGTGTTGTATGCGCTTGCGTGTGTCTGGGGCCTGCAGAAGTGTTGTGCGGATGGGCTCTTGGAAGAGGCGCGTCACAACGCGGTCATGTTCGCGTTGGCAGAGCTAGGCATGGTGAGGTGGGGATGTCAAGCGCCATGTGTGACCTGACTCATGTCGCGACCGGGAGTGACACGGTGCCTAGGCCCGCCATCTAACCACATCACTCTCAAAGCTCCCGCGGAGCGCACGCGCGTCCACTCCTGCATCTCTTCTACACCACGCTGTCGCCGCACGCCCTGAGCGACACCATCAGCCCAACATGTTCCATCTGATGAAAGGCATATACCTCTACGCAACCAGCAAAGAAGGTGCTCGCGCTCCCGGCTCCGCTGCAATGCCCCGCCATCTACAAACTAACAGCCCTACTCCACAGAATACTCCATCCTGCTCCTCGGTCTCGACAATGCCGGCAAGACCACACTCCTCGAACAAATAAAGGCCGTCCACTCGAACAACGTCCCGAAGCTCAAGACCGTGCCGACCGTGGGCCAGAATGTTTCAACCATCACCCTTCCGGACATGTACCTCAAGATTTGGGATGTCGGTGGCCAGCACTCGCTGCGCGGCCTTTGGCAAAGCTATTACGCTTCCTGCCACGCCATTGTCTTCGTCATCGATAGCACCGATATTGGCGACGCGGATCTCGAGAATTTGGTCAATGGCAGGGAAGAGGACACAGACGGCCGCTTGCAGGAGTGCCGCTTGGTACTCGAGGATGTGTTACAACACGAAGAAACGGAGGGCGTCCCGTTGCTGGTACTGGCAAACAAGCAAGATCGCGAGGACTGTGTAGAGACGGTAAAGATTAAGGAGGGCCTGGTGCGCAAGGTATTTGAGGGCGGCAAGGGGGGGAGCATCAGGGACAGCCGTGTTCTGCCTTGCAGTGCGTTGACAGGTTCTGGTGTCAAAGAGGCGGTCGATTGGCTGTGCAGCAGGGTAAAATGGAACAAGGAAGGAAGACCACCAGTCATGCGGTGACGGCAATTTGCCCACGGTGGGACTGATGGCGGAACACCGGCGAGTCATGGGCTATCAGTCGGACCTTCCTGCCAAGATGGTTTCAACTTTTTCTTCTCTTTTTGCATTGATGGCGTTTGGAAGAAGGTAAGGAACCTTGTAGCCAGTGTGGAAAAGCTGACAGGTACGGAAAGTGATAGATGGCGTTCTGGGAGTGATTTGGACGTGGGTCAAGAGCGTGGTTTAGATACCCCAATACCACCTCAGCAAGTCCTTGCACAAGTTCAATTTCTGCGGATCTAATCTTCTATCTATCCAGGATCAACCTGGACCCACTCACCTGTACAGTGAGATGTACGCTGTCATCTATCGGGCAGCTAACGGAAATCGTACAGTTCAAGGGCATATAGCATGCGAAGCTATTGTGTCAGAGCTTCCACGCGCCTCAAACGCGTCCCAGCATATTTCCTCTACCCTGGTCATCCTTCCACGTTCGTCTTCCACGTGTCCCTCCATAGCATTGCGCAGCTTCCCATTTCTGTGGCGTCAACCTCGATCTCGCCTGTACCGTCATCAAACTTGCCGCTGTCACCCAGAAACCGTTGTGAATATCGACTTCACACCCATTAGCAGGCCAGCGTAGCTCTCACCTCCACGGGCCCCAGGACCCATATGCGCAAGAACATACTCTTCTTCGAAACGACAGCAACAACTTGTCTGGAACATCTCAAATATTCTTCACCTGAACTTTCGACAACAGCCACTTCTCACTATGCATTCATCCAATTCCTCGCATTCACAGTAAACATCCCTCTCTCTTGGTCGCTTGTATTCTCAACGGGGCAGAAAAGTACAATGACTTCGTCCCCGAGTCCCCCGCCAGTTCCACATGAGCGTACCATAAACGCGGCCTGGACGCGCAGCATGTACGCCGAGACAGCGAAGGCAATGGACAGCTTCCAGCCCGAAGTTTCGAATGCATGGAGCATGCCCAGACGCCTCCGTCCTGCTGAGCTCGCGTATTGTGGCCACCCTCCCAAGTGTACCAAGTCGTTTGGGGGCGGGATCGCCGATATCGACCTCGCCACCTTCGAGCAGAGAGACAGGGAGTATTATGTACGCAGGGACGAGAGGGGAGTGCAGAGAGATCCGCTGAAGGAGGAGCGAACGTATGGGGGAGAAGGTAAGGGCGAGGCAGTATCTGTTAAGCGCTCTAGCGCCACCACCCTGGCGAATGAGGAGCACGAGCAAATTGCGGCTGGTAGAAAGGACGGTGAGGATGCAAATGCCTCTTCTGGACGGTTGGTAACGCCATTGATTATGATGAGCAGACGAAGGAAGAGGAGGATCTGGCCAAATTGTGCGATTGGAGCGGATCAACCATCTACTTGGCGGACTTGGAAGAACCGAAAACCACGGTAGTAGAAGACGGCTGCGGTCTCCCGTCGAACGTGCAGGCCAAAACTTTTCCTGGACGCGATGGGCGGAAAATAGTAGCCCCCAGGAATATCGCTGGTGCGCCACTGAACATCCACGATCTCTATGGAAATGTCCACACAAGCCCTGCCAGGCGGGGCCCCACGGACGTCGACGGCCAGTTCCGACGACTCCCAGAGAAATCTGAAGATCTAGAGCGAAACTTATCGCCAAGATGACATGGTACATCGGACATCTGTCCGTGTCCGCGGCTGAAAGTGAGGGCGTAGACCTTGCGGAAATAGGTCCCTTTGTCACTTAACTAACAGACCCCTCTGTTTCGGTTCGGGCCAGAGATGCCGACTTCCCGTGCGCGATGCATGTAAGCGACGACGCTACGTCGGGCTATGTGGGGCTTCGGTTCTCGAAGCCATCGAACGCGTCAACGAGCAGGCAATTGGATGCAAGATCATCTTGATGCAACAATACGGTCGCCTCCGAAAACAGCGATGCGAACTCAATGGGGCCAGCGCCCTTCCGCCACCTTGCCCGGCCACTCGCGCTAACCAAACCTTCCTTATTGCCATCGAGCCACGACGCATGTCGTTGAAACAGAAGTCGAGTCGGAAACCATCGCCCGTGCCGGCGCAGTTACAGGCCGGGAGCACTATCGAAACAGGTCCTGGTGGCGCAGTTAGGTCCGGTGGTATATTACCGCCGCGACTAGTTGCTGAAAACGGGCAAACCCAGATGGTGCTATGATGTTTGCTTTTGGCTGTATCGGCCATTGGATCTGGTTGGGGGCTAGACTAGCAGATACCTGGGCAGGTGCCAATCATGACGAGCGGAGGCGGGCTTCAGCTCCAGCGTCGGGGAATCGCCTTCCCGTACACATGCGATTTGGCCACGCAGCGTGCCAGAGCTCGGGTCGGAATAGGCAGCGGATTGATGATTTGCAGTGCGTCGGCAGATCGGAGACGGCGAGTCGTGTTGCGGAGATGCACGAGTCGCTACCCGGGAGCAACGGTAGGGCTGCTTCCCGGCCAGGGACGCGGCGGGCGGGCGTAGGGGCGTAGCGGGCGCCGGGCATCACGGCCATCACGGCCATCACGGGCATGGCGCGGGGTGACGCGGAAGTTGCGAGCGGCGCGCCTCCTCGCAGGCTCTGCGGTGGCTCTGCGGTGTTCCGGCCGATCGAGATGTCAGCGTCGCTCGTGGTGCTCGACGACTGGCTCTTCCACGTGGCGGTGGGTTCCAGAGGTCGTCGCTTGCTCGCCGGGCCGGAGCAGCCGCGACGCACGCGCCGCCGCCCTTCCCTCCTGCAGCTCGCTGCGCGTTCGTCAAGCATCCGACGAGACGGCGCTGCGGTAATAAAGAACCGGGGCGCGTCGGCGGCCGGCCGTCCGGCAGCGCTTCAGGTGTTCGCGCACAGCCGAGGCGTTCTAGCGTAACGGCGCGCTCCGGCTCTCGCCGGCGTCTGGTGTCGATGGGGCGACGCAGGCCTCGCCGCCGACTGGTGGGCAGAGCGTGCGGCAGAGCGGCCGGCAGCGCGGACTAGCTGAGGCTACAGCAGCACTACTGGCAAATCCGACGAGCGCAAATGGGTTGGCCACGCCAAGGCACCCTTCCCTCTGCACCGGAGCGCGGGTCAAGCGTTGGTCCCGGTCGGCCGGCCGCCCCTTGGGCGTGGGTGTGGCGCGCCTTCGAAACTCGACCCCGGCGATCTGCATCCAATTGCAACCCACCGCCGCCGCCTGCTGGCAGCAGAGCGCGCCCACCTTCCGGACACGGCGCCGGAGATTCAGCGCGCCCGCCTGCTGCACGATGGGCCCGCAGGACGCACGCCTGGCACGCTCGCTGCAGGGCGATGGCGCAACCTGGACGAGCTGGGCCACGGGGCCGGCGAGGTGGAAAAGCTGGTCGTCGATCTTCATCCTCTCCGCGGTCAGCCCGAACGCGCCGGCCTGTGTTGCCGTTCTGGGTCTGGCCCGGACAGGTGCTCTCTCCACCAGGACGTAAAGCTGCGCTCCACTGTGCTTCACCTGGCGGCGCGCCCCCATTCGCTATCCCTGCCTCCTGATGACTGATCGATATCTACCCTCCGCCGCCGCCTTGGCCCTGGACATGTAGCTGGCGGTCGAACGCGCTGTCGCCCGAACATCTCTCCGCCAAATTCCTCACGGCCGCCCCCTTCACGACTGATGGAGGACCGAAGCGGGCAGGTCCTGGCCGTCAACGTCGCCTTCTTCAGCCTGGCATGGATCTTCATGCTGCTGCGCATCTACACGCGCGCCTACCTGATCAAATCCTTCGGTTCCGATGACTGGTCCATGGTCGGCGCCTTGCTGCTCTTCACGGGCTACCTGATTTGCCAGCTCGGCGGAGTCGCCTATGGTACCGGCCGCCACGACGTGGACATCACGCCTGAGAACAGGATGAGGGCTCTGAGGTACGTGGCCTGCGCTGCCTCCCCCGCTGTCTGTATTGACCCTGCAGCTAGGTACTGGTGGTTCTGTGAACTTTTCTATTCCTCTGCCACGTGCACGCTGAAGTGTTCAGTCGTAAGCCGCCCACACGCAAATTTGTGACCACGCACACCACCATCTAACCACCCTCGCTTAACTTGCAGGGCCTCTTCCTTCTCCGCATCGCCGTCAAGAGAGGCCACACGCTCACCATTTACGTCATGAATACAGCCAACATTGTTCTGAGTGTTGCCTACTTCTTCGTCTTCATCTTTCAATGCAATCCCGTCTCCTCGTTCTGGACCATCAAACCGAACAACGAACACTGTCTCTCCATCCATGCCATTGAGGGTATCTCCTATGGCGCTGCAGCCCTCGGTTCGCTGTCAGATTGGATCTTCGGTCAGTTCACAGACCAGCACGCGTTGCATGCTTCTTCGGACTAACGTCCCCCTCCACGTGCAGGCATTCTTCCTGGCTTCATCGTCTATGACCTCCAAATGAATAAGAGAACCAAGCTGGTCGTCGTCGGCATTCTCGCCTTCGCAGCCATTGGCAGCACGGCGACCCTCATCCGCATGCCGTACATCAAGGGCTTCAAGGCGACCCACGACTTCCTTTGTACGCACCCCTTCACCACCTTACATCATACAGATCCACTCCCCACCGTTCCCCGCAATGCCGCTAGAGGATTTTCCGCTGACCAGGGGACCCTCCTTTCTCCACAGACGAATCGACGGACATCGCCATCTGGTCTACCATCGAGCCGGGCATCGGCATGATCGCTGCATGCATCGCAACGCTGCGGCCGCTACTACAGCACGTGCTACATCGCACCGGCCTGTCGACACCGGACAAATCCAACTACGCCAGTTACGGCAACGGCATGGGAGGCAGCACGGGCCGATCGGGAGCAGGCTACCAGCGCTCCAACTCGTACTCGCATCACATGGACACGCTACGGCCGGACACCATCACCGGCGGCACGGCGACAGTCATCGTCACGGGCGGCGACTCGTCGAACAAGACATGGCGCGACGACAGCGACAAGGGCAGCGACGAGCACATCATCACCCATTCGGCCAGCGACATCCACATCAGCAAGAGCGTCCAAGTGACGCACGTCACCGAGCCCGCCGAGCCGAGTCCGAACGGGGGGTACGGCAACTACGCCCACCAGAACTGGCACCACCACGCCAACTCGAGATCGCATGGACGAAGGCCGTCGAGAATAGACGAGAGGAGCATGGGCGGGCGGAACTCGGACGACAGCTTGGTATGAACGCGAATTGTTACGGCCCCTTTGAAAAGAGACACGAGCAGACAAGAGAGATCTCATTTCCGGGGAAAGAGACGTTGGAGTCGCGGCGCTTCAAGGCATGATCCTTTTTAAGAGGGAAACGAATCGGGAAATAAGCGATGGGATTTTGCAAGCCTTTTTTTTTTTTTTGGGATGCGCTGTTGCGGTTTGTTATACCAATGGTCACGGAAAGCAGGCCAAAAGTGCTTCCCCCTCCCCTTTTGCTTCTTCTGAACCCCTTTCCATTTGTTTTATCAAAACGCACGATATACGTCTACTACCACTACATATACTAATACCAGATACCATGCATTCTATCCGTGCATTGGTTGAAACGCTCAAGACTTCGCCCTTCTGATTTCTGACATATCCCTGTAAGTGCGAATGAGGCATGAAAGCGAAAAGGAAGCGAGAGTCGTCGGGCCAAAGAGCGCAGAGTCTCATGGACCATCGTAATCAATGGGAGAAAAAGAATACGCTCGCAATCGGAGATTCGTAATTCGCCAAACATCAAGAGAAAACCTCAATCTCAGACCACACCGCCATCGTCATCAGTCCATTATTTCCAAGGAGGACGAAGAGACTGCCGGCGAAGGTTCACGGGCGGGGCCATCCCCATTTTTTTTTCCCCTGCCGCTTCCTTGTTTGGTGGAGATCAGGGCCGCGTTTGCACCGAACGAACGGGTTCGGCGTTCTTTCTCTCTGGCCCGTCGGATACGTTCCGAAGCCCAGGCCGCGCGGAGACGGGGAACCTTCGGAGAAAGAAGACGTGAGGTAAAAGGCCCGGGTTGCGCGGTCGACGTCATCACGTGCCTGGGGAACCGGGAACGCGCCTGGGGAATCGGGGAGCGTTACTGTCTTGTCCCTAGCTAGGGGCAAGTAGTGAAGAGGCCATGTCGGAATTTCTTCTCTCGGTTAGCGCGCTTATCAAAATGTTAGGGTTGGTCATGTATAGCTGAGGGGTTTTATAGGGTGTCAGAGCAGTGGAGCCGCATTGATTCTGCATGAAAAGCAGGGATGGCGTCTGAAGTAGACCCAGTCTGGACATACACGGTTCACATGTCATCAGGTAAGTGAGGAACCACTTGTGCAACAGGCAGCAGACTTCTTTACCTCTCCAGTTGGGCTCGAACGCCTGAGCGCGGTGAAGTGTTTCATATGTTCCAACAGTAGCTGAAGCGAGCCGACCACGCAAGTGCATGGCGCTGTCTCCTGCCCATCATTCCCCTCCACTTCTCCCGCAGACGTATCCCAATCATTGCTCTGAATCACAAGACGAAAGACTTTTGCCGCGGCGCCCCGCGATTGGCGCCGAGAAAACTGGTATACTGCTTTTTTGCTTGAACGACACAATCACGCCATGACCACTCCGCTCACTGTCCTCACTCTCCCGCCCACCGCCTCTGAAGAGGACGGGGGTCCGCGTGGTCATGCGATCACCGCCGCAGCCGCAGGCGTCGCGGCCGTCGAGCTCATTGGCGGCGTCGACGCCGCCGCAACAGCAACCCAATCCCTCCTGTCGACCATGCTCTTCTTAACCCTCAGACACCGCGCGCGCTCCCCATCATCACCATCACCACTCGCCCCAACAGTCTCCTTCACGACCCGCTCCTCACCGGCGGCCACGAACGACGGTCGCCGACCACGGCCGCCGGCGTCGGCGTCACCGTCACCCCCTGTTTTCCTCCGCTCCACCACCACCACGTCCTCGTACCCCGGCGGCCGCTGGTGCGGCAGGCACCCCCCTTCGTTTTGCTGCTGCTCGACGGCGGCGGCGGCAGACAGGATGCTCAGGCGCTTCACGCGCTTCTCGTTCTCCTCCTGTAAGGCGGCGAAGTTGTCCGCGTACTCGCGCTCGCGCTCGACCTTGGCCCGGCGGCGCTCGCGCACGCGGGGGGAGATGACGGCGGCGCAGCCGAGGAGGATGGAAGCCATTGAAGGTCGTACTGAAAGGCAAGGGTAGGGCTAGGTAAATGCAATCCCCTCTTTTTTTTTTTTGCCTTCTCGCTCCTCGTGGGGGAGGAATGAAACCCTGCAAGCACGGCCGATGAGGTTTGCGGTCTACTCGGGTTTGTCGGCGAGGCTTTCCTTACCGCTAGATCGGGTTGTTGAGGGAAGAAGTGGTTTGCTTTGCCTTGAGCGACGTCGGCAGAGCGATGTGACGGCGGGCTTGTGACGGGGCTTCGTCGGCGGGCGATTGGCTTCGGATGGACGAGTCGAGGCCCCGAGGTGGCACCAGAGAGTATTTGGTATTGCTGGATGCTAGCCCCAGTGCCACGACGTCTGC
The DNA here is from genome assembly GCA_021495925.1 of Diplodia intermedia. Classification (NCBI taxonomy): domain Eukaryota; kingdom Fungi; phylum Ascomycota; class Dothideomycetes; order Botryosphaeriales; family Botryosphaeriaceae; genus Diplodia; species Diplodia intermedia. Next base: position 46,343 of record JAKEKT010000129.1, on the reverse strand, counting down.
TGGTGGTGGTGGAGAGGGAGGGTCAGAAGCTGCCGTGGAAGCAGGTGAATCACGAGGTAGATGAGCCCCGAGACATGGCGGGAACACCATAGGGCTGACAAAGATGGGCGCTGGGCAACAGGGCGGGATTGCAAATGGGGTGCGTTAGTGCCCAAATGGTAGGGCGACGGCCACGATTTACGTCATGCACCGGCGAGCAGAGGTCTAGAGGCATGTGAGAGAGGCGGAGAGGCCACATTGAGAACAAGCGGAGGGCGCTAGCAGCGACGGCGGCATTGGGTAGATGGAGGGACGTTGACAGGTCGGCGCCAGATCAGCGGTCGTCAAGCTTCTGCGGCGGTGGGATGGAGCTTGGCGGGGGTGCCTGACCAGTGCCTTAGGCGTGGTCCGGATCGTCGCCCAAGGACTGCCGCGGCGCGTCGCACGAGGCACTGCCGAGCAGCGGGACTGCCGCCGAAGCGGTGCGCAGCGGTGCGCAGCGGCACTGCCAGGCGAAGGCCTCAGACAGGCGGCGGGTACGGGCACGGCAGGCGCAGGCTGTGTATTGCAAGCGCAAGTGCTTTGGGCCTGGTGGGGCATCGCGGCCATTTTTGGATCTGTCCCTGCGTCGCGGCGTCATAGGCAAGCCTCAGGCGGAGCTCTGGGTCCTCTCGTCAGGCAGCGGGGCGCAGCGCGTGTGCGCCGTCACTGCTACCGCCCGCCGCTTCGACGCCCGCGCGCCGCTTAGGTACGCTGCACCACCCGGCGACGTCGACTCGGCCAAGCCCACGCGCAGTCCCTCGTGGGGGACCGGGTGCCAATGGCCGGCGCGCAGTCGCAGAGCAGCAGGCGCGCGGCGCCCGACTCGCAGCGGCGCCGCGGGCAGGCGGTGGCCCGTCCGCGGTGCTGCGATGCGATCATCTGGCTGCGCCGTTGTGGCTGGACTGCCTGGCCAACTGCAGCTCCGTCCGCCAAACCGGCTGCGGCCCACCCGCTCCTCCCGCCGGTTATCGTGGAGAAGGCGCGCGTGTTGTTGGAAGAACACTGCGCGCTGCCAGCCGCGCACAAAGTCACATCCGCGCGCCGACGGCTCCGCGACCGCAATCTCGGCCGCTTGCTGCAATTTTCCAGGCGCCCGCTCGCTGCAATATCGATCACCGCGGCTGTGGGCCGCCCATGTGCTAAGCCGTTCGCTTCGAAGGATCGCTCTCAGCCTCAGCCGGCCGCTGCCTGCATCGTATTTCACTAGAACCTCCTCCCTCAGCCATCTGACTTTCCCTTCCCACGGCCGTCCTTGGTTACGTGCGCCACCCCGCCCAGCCTCTCGCCGCATATCACCTCCCCGCCGCGCCCAGCAGGTCCTTCCGTTTCATTGCCGCTCCGCCGTAATACGCGCGTCGCGACTGACTGCCGCTGCCCTGCTACCTGCTACCTGCTCGACCTCGTCCCGCCCACACCTACCCTACCCTACCCTACCCTGCCCGGACGCTCAGCCTCGCCGCCGCCGACTAGCGAATCCTTCCTGCCCGCCTTGCCCGATCGCTCGCCGAGCTGCTGCATGGGCATAGCGCCATAAACCTGCGAGCACTGCGCTCCCGACTGTCAGAACACCTGCGAGCGGTTGTCTGGGCTCGGGAACCACGGTCGCGACTTTGAACATGACGCGCAAGGAGCAGCATCAGTACATGACCGTTAGCGACCTGAACAATGAGCACTACACCATAGCCGTGCGTACCCCCCGCTCGCCCTGTGTCGCCATACTGACAGCATCCAGTGGTATTGGCGCCTCATTGCGCTACTCGCGTCGTGGATGATATTGGGAGGGTAGGTTGTCTCCGATAGCTCTCTATGTCTGCGCTCTGGCTCACGCGCCCGCTCACAGTTACCTTATCATTCCTCCGCTTTTCCACGACAAGCCCGACTTCGCGCTACGATGCGATGCACGTCTTCTAACAATCTTCGTCGTCGCCCTCCTGGTCGCCGGATACTCGTTTACCGTCCTCCTCTGCTTCGCCGTGAAGTCGATGATATTCCGTTCCGAGTCTATATGCATGCCTGCTCTTGCATCCTCAGCCCTGGGCCTGCTAACCGTCTTTTACAACTGGCTGGTGTACGCGAATTTCGCCTGGAACCGCGCTTCCGTCATCGCCGTCGCTCTGTCCGGTGGCATGACGGTGACTTACGGCATCGCCCTCATCTACACTAACCGCCGTATTGCGCGTCTGCGCGAGCACCTGAGCTCTCGCTCCAACAACATGTGGCAGCACAACAGCACATACTACGAGAACTGGATTGCAAACATGTTCCCAAGTGTCAAGCGTGTCTCGCCCTACTATTCGCCGCCGCCTGAGCAGCACAACATACCACCCACTGAAGACGATCTGGTCAACCAACAAATGGCCATGCTCCTCATGAACAAGGACCCCGGCCCCTCGCCCGATGCCAGCCAGAGCACTTTCCGCATCCAATTGCCCTATGGTGAAGAATCAGATGGCGAAAACAGCCCCAATGCCCGTCGCAACCGCTCCATGAGACACCATCAGCACTCGGATAGCCGCGGGATCCTGATGAGCCCGCCGCGGACACTGCACGAATACTATGCCACCACTCGGACAAGAAGTGGAAGCTACGGCAACGGACACTCGTACGATGGCAGAAGAGGGAGACCCGATGACAGGACAGTAGGGGGCGAGCCAAGAGCGAAGAGCAGAGAAGAGCGACGGCAGGAGATTGAGATGGGGAATTATCGCTAAACGCTACGCGCGCGTGATTTCTTCTTAGCCATCTCGGACGGAGTTTATGCCGGTCACGTTTCTTGGATGGCATTTTCATTGGTGTTTCTGGGCTTGGATGGGATGAGGTGTTCGGTGCACACGGTATCGATGGATCTTTCTTCGTCGCTATTTTCGCCGGCTGCTGCCGGATCTTCTTTTGGTTACGCGTTTCTTTCTGTACAGAAGCCCGCACCGCACTCTGCGGTCTGCGATTGAATGGGCGCGCCCACGCACAGCGTACTTCGTATTCGGTGGAGCAGACGCATCAACGGTCGCGTGAGAGGTACGAAATACCGTAAATTAGTAGGATAACATAACGTATAATTTCAATTCCAGGACAATCTCGCTTCCATGTTAGGCTCGCATCACGATATGTCCATCCGCCCAAGTCTTCTCGGGCATACCTGTACATTCCTCACACTTACTCAGACGCCTACCATGTCGTTCGACATCATCCCTTCACGGTTGCAAAAGCTGAAGCATCGAAGAAAGACAAAGTCACCCCGTCCCAAAACCAATAAAACTTCGCGACCCCCTTCGACGTTCCACGAACCCATGCCCTCGGTATGACCTAACCACGCCTATCCGCCGTCACCCACATGGCGCTGCTCGAAAGCAGAAAAAAGAAACGAGCGAGTGTGTCGCTCTCGCTCTCGTGTCGCTCTCACTTCACAGATAACTGATCATTTCGGCTCGAAACGTGCAAGCAGTGACTTTGGCTGAACTGCATCAGTACCACTCAAACCTCTCTCTCCCACCAGGCTGCCACCGATTCCCCACAACAACAACCCCAGGCAACCAACCGATTCGCAGAAAAGAAGAAGGCCTAAGTCGCGTCGCACCCGGGGTACCTGAGCCACCCACCGCTTTCCCCCCCTCTTTCCCTCTCTGTCTCTCTCTCTCTCTCCGTCTCTCCCTTTCCTCTTTCCCCCTCCCCCGAAGCAACCACCCGCGGAGCGACAGCGGGATGGCAGGCCGGCGACCTGCATTGCAGCCAGCTCTCGAGTGCGACGGCGGGACGCGGGACGCGGGGCGAAACGGATTGAAAGCGGCCACCTGCCGCCGCCGCTACTACTGCAGCGGTTCGGTGCGACTTTGTACGATTGCTTGTTTTTCTATATCGTGTGCCCCATATGGCGCAATTGGGTGGGGTGGGGGTGGGGGGGTATATGTATTTTCCGGGGGAATTTGAGAGAGCTGGATGCAGGTGTGTGGCAGGTTTGTGTGTGTGTGTGTGCGCGTGTACGCGTGTGTTTGTGTCACCGGGAGGGGGGGAAAAAACCGGGAGTAGCCTCGACCGCCTCCCAGGTGTGTCGTTGGCTGGCCCCGTATGTGTGTGTATAGGGCTTTGCGTGCCAACGCGCGCGCCCACCCCCGCCGGGACTGGCTGGCTGGCTGGCTGTGCCACCTTTGCTGCCTGAGGCTGGAGAGATCTGCGTTTGTCTTTTTTTCTTTCTTTCCCCCCCCCTCCCCTCCCCTTTGCTGTTGCGTCGGGTTGCCTGATCGCTCTCTCCAATGTTACCTCTTTTCTTCTTTCTTTCCTGTTCGTGTGTGGCTTTCTTGACGATGCGATCCAAGAGTCTAGGCTTAGCATGGGAAATGGTCCATCGTCGTCAGCATCATCAAAGTCAGCACTTGTGTGTGGGCGATGGGAGGTGTCAGCGGGTGAAGCCTTGGTTCTTGGTAACGCTCGCGCACGCGCTCGTGACGGAGCTGGTGAGCCCTAATTAGTGTACCGCTAGTTGATTCCATGGGCGGGGAGCGGGGGATAGGGTCCAGCCTGGCTTGAGGAGATGGGGAACAACTCCATTTCCGTGACGATGACGATGGTTTGCCTCAGGATTTGTCGGCGTCCTTGCATGTTTGGATTCTCTCTGTCCCCCGAACCTACTCGCCTGCTGGATTTCCCCAAGGAAAACCACTAGGAGAAAACGCGTGGGAGGAGAAGACGTGGGCATGTGCTTGGTGGACGGGAACTAAACTGCTTTGCCGGAGAAGCCCACGAATCAAGATCAAAGCCCGTCAGCAAACCAAAGATACTGAGATCTGACTGCTTTATTACTAAAGGCAAAAGTCAGGACGGGACTACATCTACAACCGTCCCATGGAATGCCTGAGTAGATAACGAGAGGGCCCCGGCCTATGCTGCGCTCCTACCTTGTGTTGCAACGCGCGCAATGCACCCCACACTAACCCTATGCAAGCGTACCAATCTCTGGCCAAAGAAAGAAACCCTACGGTAGTCCCCCCAGCTACCCTTTTTTTTTCTCCCTCTACCATCCACAGAAATAGAAAAAAAATCGCCTGTCCTCATCCTTCTCCCATACGTCCATCGTTATCAATCTTTAGTTCAGTGATATGACTGCTGCTGCTGCGGCGAAAGCGGCGGCGACGACGTCATTCCCGCCGCACCGGCACCGGCAGCCACGCCCTTCAGCATCTGGTGCAGGGCCTGGAACTTGACGGGCTTGGTGAGGAAGAAGTTGATGCCGCTGTTGAGCGCGTCGACGCGCGCCGCGGCCGACGCGAGGCCCGTCAGCGCGATGACTATGGTTGGCCGCAGGCCCTCGCGCTGCTCGTGCCGGCGGATCTCGCGCGTTGCCGCCATGCCGTCCATGACTGGCATCGTGAGGTCTGTGTGGGGGTGCGGAGACGTGACGTGTGGTTAGAGAAGGGCGGGTGGTAGAATGCGGAAGGTGGGGGCAGAGACATACCCATTAACACGTAGTCGAAATGTCCGCCGTCCCGCTTGTACGTCTCGACGGCTTGGAGGCCATTCATGGCTTCTTGATAGTCAAAGTTGTAGCGGCGCATGAAGGCCGTGAGGAGCTGTTGATGTGTGTGTTAACTCAAAGTGCTAGAATGTAATGCTTGTGCGGGTGACGGCTCGACCTACGGAGAGATTGATTCGGTTATCTGTGAGAAGTATCAGTATAGATGGAAAAGAATCTGCCAAAACGCCAGGGTCTTACCGTCTACCAGCAATATGCGAAGATGAGTGGTGGTTGGCGGCTCTTGCACGGAGGTATCGGCAGGATACTTCTCAACAAGAGTCCGCGGTATCGTGTCGGGGTCAATGATGCTGAGGCATTTCTCTCGATTAGTGAGGAAGTCATGTCTGTGGGAGCGAACAGTCATACGAGTTCGACCTTGCGCGAGAGCTGGATTGAGCGTTTCCCAAGTGCGTCGGCAGCCAGTTCGGACTCTTCCATTCCCTGACTGGCGATTCGTTCCCTGTTGGAGAATTTAAAGGCGTGCTAGTCAAGGGTGTTCGCTTGCCACGGCGGTCCAGATCCTGAGTGAGCGCTTTTGCTAGTTTACGGGGCCCGCATCTGTATGTAGTCGAGCCGGTTAGGTCAGACCAGGCTGCCTGCTGTACGCTCTTGATGTTATACTTACGGCTGGGTTATTATGTCAACAGTGAGCCTACTGCTAAGGACACGTGGGTCGGACCGTAGCGCTGTCGCCTCCGCGGCGTGTAGGACGATGAATATAACCAGCGGCTTGTTCTCTGGTGACTTCATGCCTTTCAGCGTTGTCAGTAAGTCCAGCTGGGGCTCGAGACAAATGATGACGTCTGTGGAAAGCGCTGTAAACAGATTTGAGACGACCGCATTGGCTCCGAACCATCCCTTCAACGTTTTTGATAGGGCAACAGCAAGCTCGCGTCGGCCTTTCCGAACCGTAGGGACCGAGTGGTCGAGATCACCTAGACTCGCTGTCTCGAGGATGCATACTGCACGGTTGCGCATTTTAGAAGCGGCAAGGAGGAGGTAACGGTCGTCGTCGTCCGTTTCTCGCGGACTTTCCGCAAGCGGAAGGCTGAGGTTAACCCTCACTTCAGTACCCACTTGCACCTCACTCTTCAGATCGATAGTGCCTTTCAGGCCTTGGACGATTTGACGCACGATGCTCAGACCAAGGCCGGTCCCGGGTGAGAATGAGTCCTCCTGGGAGAATGGCCGCCACACGCCGCTTCTCAAGTACTCGCTTGACATACCCTTCCCACTGTCCGAAACCACCAGCGTGACGTCGATACTATTGGACTCTTGGCGGGGGCCAAGCTCAGCTTGTCTCGTCCGCATCGATACTCGAATGTATCCAGATTTTGTGTACTTGAGAGCGTTGCCGACAAGATTCATGACGACTCTTCTCCACGCACCTGGCTGCGTGGTAACGGACCAGTCTCGTCGGTGAGGGATGTCCAGGACTAAGCGGACGGCCTTGTCGCTCTCCCTTTTGAGATTGCCAGCTTGAGATTTCATCCCAGGTGACGGCCACTACTACAAGTCAGCACTAGTTTGGGACTGGTCACTCTGATGTGCTCTCGACAGATGTTGCTCACCGTCTTGGCTTGGTCTTCCATCTTCTCAAGTCTGATGGAAGCTCCCAGATGGCTATGGCCAACAAACACAGCCTCAATAACCTCTTCTGTAAGCATGGCCAAGTCGATGTTTGCGAATAGATTCGCCGGCTCACTCAGACTTTGGCTGCCTTTGCGCACCGTCAAATCTATCGGCTCCTGTCGACGACTGCTAGAATCCTTCAAGGGCTGCCTCGTGAAAGTGTTGATCTTGGCAAAATCAAGAACATGGTCAATCGTATCCAGCAAGGTCTTCCCACACATGGCCACAGAGTCCAGCATGCCGGCTTGGTAGGTATCGAGAGGAGTATCCTGCAGGAATTGTACGCCGCCGAGTATTCCATGTAGCGGGCACCTAAGCTCATGCGAGATAGACGCCACAAAGGTTGTTTTTGCCCGGTCGGAAGTGATGGCATCAAGTCGGGAGAGCTCCATCATAATGCTGTTGCCGAAGGCCTGGAGATAGATAAGGTCGACGTCTGGATAAAGGAGCCGGCTCGGCTCTGTCGTCCAGCAGAGACAACCTGCAAACCATCTGTTCCGCTGATAGTCCCAAAGAGGCAGAATAGCTATGCTCCTCGCCCGTGGTGCGACCTCGAGCAGCTTTTGGAGCAGGCGGTTCTCTTTGCCCCCAAGAACTCTCCTTGACACCCGCGCTTTCGGATCTGTGCAGTCGGCGGCTTTCGATTTAGGGGCCATCTCTGGCGGACTGTCGGACGATTGAGACGAGGATATTTCTCCTGCCGAAGAAACATTGAAGATGTGCCCCGAGGGGAACTTCTTCAGCAGCTTCTTGAGATCCTTTTCCGCAAGATCGGGACAGAACGCTTCAGGGTCGTTGATCGGCATGCCTGTACTCTCCTTCAGGGAAACCCCGAGGATCTCGCACATCTTTTTATCGGACAGGCCGTCCCCGTCCGAGCTCGATGTCTGCGTTCCGATCCTAAAGTACTCTTCATTTGGTGAAAGTCCGTGGCTCCCGTGATCGTTGTTAGAAGCTGCCGGCGACGTCTTTGGCGACGAGTCCAACTGAGATTCAGCGGAGCGCTCTGGATAGGGCGAATCGATGGCTGCGCCGTAAGTCGCAACCGAAGCGTCGAATATAACGCAGCCACACAGGTCAATGCTTTCCCGCATGATGCTGGCAGCTCTCGAGAACATGTTTTTGGAACCCGACGGGAGCATGGTCTCCTGAAGACTCGTGGTTGACCTTTTGCGAGCCGTAAAAGTGGATGTGCTGAGGACTCGAGGTCTTTTCTTGCCTTTTGAGCTCTGAATCATAGGAGGTGGCGTGTTTCGTACAACTGCCATCGGTCTTCCTAGATCCTCAGAGCTGCTGCCCGCATTGACGCTACTGCTGGAATGTTGCTGGACCGGAGGCGGTCGTCCAAAAGGGGCGCGTTGTGAACCGTCGAGTGATTGCATGGACGTATCTCCCGTAACGAAAGATGTCAAGCCATGTAGCATCTGTTCATACCTTCGGTGACCCTCCTTGGCTTTGCTGGTTTCAAGATATGCCATGACTGTGGTGGCGATTCCTTGGAGAGCGATGAGCTGCTCCTGCGTCAAGCCATCTCGAGGCTCATGTCCGAAGACGCAGAAGGCGCCTATGATCTTTCCCCAAGGGCTACGCAGCGGAACACCAGCATAGAACCGAACCTTTGGATCATCGAGGACGTATGACCTGTCCACAAAGCGCGGATCCTTGGCGAGATCTTTGATTACCACTGCCGGAATGTCGGATTCGATACTGATAGGACCTTGGATCACATCTCCTAAGCTCAGGACGTGTTCGCAAACGCCTTTGCTCCGCGAAATGATGACGCTCCCCAGCCACAGATTGTCGTTCGGGTCCGGCTCTACAGTCGGAAGCAATGAGAGTGTTCGGGTCGCCTCAGCAAGTATGTATTGATACTTGCCGTCCAGCAAGGATATCAAGCCGCGGTTGGCATTCAGACGCAGGGCACCGAGCTGGGCAAAGGCTGTCAAAGCCGTGTCTTTGCAAGGCCGCGGGACGAAGCCCACCGGGGGCACGGTGCATCCCGGCGCGTCCTCGACGAGACGAAGCTCGAGTGCATTTATGGCAGCCTGGTAGAACCTGGCCAACAGACTTGTCAGTGTGTATTTGCGGTAGCTGTGAGTTGTGGCATCACCTGTAGGTCTCCCGGTCCCGAGATGTACTGCAGTTCATTGTTGCTCAACGCAAGCACCGGCTCATAGTGAAAGCTTGCAGGCGCGAAAGCTGGACAGGATGGTCTGTTGCCAAGTGGATTTGTGCTGCAGTCGTCACTATAGCTCAAGCATGAACGAAGGACAAGCGTGATTGCGAAGAGCGATGTATGACGACTGGAGGGCGGAGGACAATGCCAGCGAGCACTGCTGGATTTTCCGCATTGGCTTAGAGAGCAGACTCTGCTTCCAGACATAAGCAGCGAGCTCGAGCAGGAGTCGCCAAGACTTGCAGGTCTCTGCGCGTGCCGTATTAGCCGTACGCTTCGTATGGATAGGCAACTAGCTGAAACGATTTCTCAGGAGAAGTCGGATCAACGATGAACCAGCGGTTCGCCGATGGTTGCACAAGAACCGGCAGAAGGGCTTCGAGCGTTCCGCGGAGTCAGAGGCCATGGCCGGAACCACCTCCCTCTTGGCTGGTTTGTCCACGCAAACGACAAGCTTTCCCCAGCTCTTTCACGGGGTAGACTGCTTTGCGAGGTGGCTGCATCTTGTCTCAAACGGGCTCACGCAGAAAGAGGCCGAATCCGGCGGAGGCGAGAGGCCAGGCTGAGAGCGACGCCCTTGCTGCAGCATCCAGCAAGCCACATGTTCCAGGCCGCGACGGAGACGACACCCGCTGCTGGAATGCAAAGGTAAGATGAGATGTACATGGACCAAGACACCGGCTTCATCAGCATGGGTGGATGCCAGCGCGCATGTCACAGGCATTGACGAGCGCGAGCGGGGACGGAGGCAATGGATGATGAGGGGAGAGAGAGGATGAGGTCGAACAAACGCGTTCTCAGCGCGTCGTGCGGGGTCTCCGGTAGCGAGTGAGAAAGTCGTGGCCGCTGCTTGCCCTTCCTTCCGCCAATACCATCCCTCACTTGTCTACCATCTCTCTGCGCGCTTTGAAAATCCCCAGTCTCCTTTTCAAGAGTCGCAACGGTGGCGCTTTTCGCTCTTGTGCAGGTCACTGCCTGCACTACTCGCAGCTCGAACATGGTTGAAACTTCTCCCTCGTCGATTATTTGTGAAATATTTTTTTGGCTTGCTGACATGGTGACAGTAAAGCCACATCCTTTACAGTGCTCACAGCTTTTGTTCCATGCTAGATTTGCTGTCCTTCTCCTTCTATACAGCTGGAAATGTGTCCATGCAACTATCAAGTAGACAATTCCGAACTCGTTATGCTTTCGAATGTCTCCCTGTTCAAGTCTTTGTTTGACATCCTCCATGTGACAGCTGCGTGCACACGTCTCGACCACTCTTTGCATCGTGAGACCGGCCGGCGTCCCGCAGGCCTGAGAGCGCAAACTTGGCGTGTTGAACTCCATGGCCGTACAGCAGTCGAAATAATGAGCCCGAGCGCCGAAGAAAGCACTACCAGTAGCACCTTTGGTGATCCTGCCCTCACACTCAAATGCACACACTGCAGCATCAAAGGCGCAGCTGTGGCTGACCCGAGGTACATGCGCTTCTGTTACCACGGTTCAAGGAGGACCCCTATCTCGGCCCCTCGGAGCGGCTTGAATTCTACTTACTGCGGGCCTTGTGAGGGACAAACTCGCATGTGTGTATGCACTGGGCTGCACCAAAACTGACTGATGAATTATCGTACAACCTCTCTAGCAACGAGAGTCAAATAGATTAAATACTAGGTTGTGGTAGCATTGACTATTTCGTTTTTCCTACTGGGCTGCATTGCCGGTTTAGAGGCGAGATATTCGATTTCGAACTGTGGTACTGTGAGCGGACTCAACTAAGGATCTAGAGGTCATGAATCCATATTTGCCGCACTCCTGACTTATAAGCAAACTGCTCTATCGAAATTCTCTTCTCCATCTTCGCTGAACCTCCCATCGACAGCCCCCGGCTATCGATTCGGCTAATAAGACGTGGCAAATAAGCAGTTTAGAAAGCTATCATGCCTATTCTTGAAGATAAGGAGTACCAACCAAGCTCATCCATACTAATGGGCCCGGAAGGCCAGCTTACAGAACATCCCAGCAATCAAACAACACCGCTCCGGCCTTCTGTAGCCACAATCCCCCGCCCGGCCACCGCTCCTCCCCGACTCGTCGAACACCACGGCCTCTTCCCATACATTAATGGCTATCAACCGCCAGCCTCTCCGGCCGCCATTCCTCCTCACCAAGATTCCCGCGACCACGGCACCTACACGCAGTGTCAAGCCCCCGCTGTCCAAAGCGTCCCGCAACAGCAGCCACAACAGCGACCGCAACAGCAGCCACAACAGCGACCGCAACGGCAACCGCAACAGTCCCAGCCACCACAGTTGCGACCGGAGGAGGCGTGGTGTTGGTGGTTCTACCAGCACCAGCACTACCAGGATCAGTGCCGGTGGCTGCCACTCTGGGTAGGCGTGAGGCCGCCCTTCTACCCTCACTTCTACAGCCCGATGTTGTTATGCCACCAAACGGGAGCGCTAGGCTACCCCGAATATCCCACACTTGTGCCCCTGGAAGCAGTCATGCCGCCACAATACTCGCAAGCACCACTACCGCCGCCACCACAACAACAACCATGGCATCAATATCAAGGGCCGGCGTACGGCTCTCCCCCGCCTCAAACCTTCTACCCCTCGCCCCGTCTTCCCTCTCCTTGCCACCGCGCCCGTGGCTACCAATACGGCACCGACCGGAGAATCGCCCTCCAATACATCATCCGTGTCGGTCCCCCTCTGAACAATGAAACATGGATGCGGCGCTTCCGGGAGGGTAAGTGCCTTTACTGCGCCAGTTCTGGTCACCGGGTAGGTGCCTGCCGGGACCAAAAGAAAAAGCAGCCAAAGCGGCAGCAGGAAGCGGCTGCAAGAGAGCTCGAGTGGCGTAGAGCCAGCCGCTGTGGAGGAGTAGCAATAGTAGTAGGGTGATGGCTTGTAGGAGGAAGAGAAGGCAGTAGCTCGGGAGGACGAAGAGAAGCGGAAAGGAGGACACAAAAAGGAGCATGAGAGGCCATGTGTAGAGGAGGGCCTGAAAAAGGAGTTTGCGGAAATGGTGGGGCAGGAGACGGGGAAGAACGAGGAGGAGAAGGAGTTGGAACGTGCTTATTCCGGGCCTTACTTCAATTCAACCAGTGTGCTCTTTAAAGTTGTGTAAATATCTCCAAGATGTCTGGAGGCGAGTTGCGATAGCGTTGAGGTTGGAGTCGATTTTTACTGCTTATTTTGAACGGAGGAAAGTGACGAGTAGCCGCGATAGTGGCCTTTTATAGAAGTTACCTTTCGTAACCTTCATCCTTTGTTCTATAGAGGTTTATACCAAAAGCACAAAATCTTGTATCCTCCTTATGGTGTCTCAAATGGTGCTCTTACCAACGCATTGGTATCCCGCTTCTACGACTAAAGAATCAGTGCATGCACCCCACACCACGAGCAGCATCTCCCATTACTCTCCTTCGGCCTTGGGCTGCTTCAGCTTCTCCGCATCATCGGACTTGATCTTCTCCTCGAAGTTGGGCCGCGGGAGCTCCAGCGCCTCGACGACGCGTCCGTACGAGATACCTCCGAGCCTGGCCATAGGACGCAGAACCTGCACGCCACCAATCAGCAAGCCGCGTTACCCGAACGTACGAGAAACAAAAGAAAGGAAGAAATTACCTGCGGGTCGAGCAAGTTTTGCTCCTCGTTCAAAGCGTCCTCCCTCGCCCAGAAGCGCACGCCCTCGACGATGGCGAGCACACCCGTCTTCTTTCCCGGCGTGGCGCGGCTCTCAAACTCCTCGGTCTTGTAGAGCTTGGCCTCAACGGAGAAGACGGCTTCCTTGACGCGCGACGCTTTGACGACGGTGCAGGGGGCCGGGTGCAGGCCGGTCAGGGCCCATTCGGAGATGCCGAAGGGGGCGTTGATGCTGGCGGCGTTGGCGGCCTCGATGTAGTGCTCCGAGATGATGTTGAGGGTGCACTCGCCGCTGTCGCGCAGGTTGGCCAGCGAGTCCTTGGCCTGGTGCCAGCCGCCGGCGAAGCCGATGATGAAGAGCGGCGGGTCGTGGTTGATGATGTTGAAGTAGGAGAAGGGGGCGAGGTTGGTTGACGAGCCTTGCAGGCGTGTTAGCAGGCCCTGTCTCGAGGCGCACCGTATGCGGCAGTGCTGCACTCACCATCCTTTGATCTCGTGCCGACGAAGCCGATGGGGCGCGGGGTGATGGCGGAGATCAGGAGCTTGTAGTTGAAGGTGGCCGGGCGGCCGTCGGCGTAGGGATCGATTTCGACGTGCTCCTTCTTCAGGCTCTCGCCGCCGTCGTTGGGACCGTCGCCGAGCTTCCAGTCGGGGTTCTTGGTCTTGTGCCACGCAATTGGCTTGTCTTGCCAGTCCGGGCGGGAGTTTTCGACACTCTTAAAGTCCGGGTGCGGGTTCCGCTGAATCTGTTTCTCGTTGTCCATCATCGAGTTGGGGCCGTCGGAAGGGCCAAAATGGACTCGGGTGTCGGCCATGGCTGCTGGTGTGTTGTCCCGAATCAAGTCTATGGGCAGGTGAAGCAGTGTTGGGCCAAGATTATAAATGCAGCCACGGCTTCTAATCGGCTTGTCAGCACGGCGCGGATAAGGAAATCGGCAGGGCTCACAGCCGACGGCGCGAAGGCATGGACTGATTCGCGCGGGCGGTCAATTGCGGGCGCGCAGAGTCAGTGCACGTCATCCGCCTGGCGACTGCCCCGCTTGCCCGGGGAAGGACCACCCTGGCTTGCGAAGAGGGGTAGCTCCCGCTTATCTACCGCGCGAACGCTTAAAGATTGCGAACTATCGAGCGAGCGGTGCTGACCTACACCTCTGCTCGGATTCAGAATGGCAGACTACAGCACGTACAAGCTCGGCGATTTCAAGCTGAAGTCCGGCGGCCTCATCCCGGACGCTTTCATCGCATACAAGACTTTCGGTGAACCAGGCCTGCCTACCGTCATCTACCCTACTTGGTATTCTGGACGTAGGTGTGCACCTGAGCGTTGCGCCTGCAGAACCACCCCGGCTGAGACTCATAGTGATCTCCGACAACGAATGGCTCATTGGAGATGATAAGACACTAAACCCGCAGAAGTATTTCATCGTCATCACCGCGCTCTTTGGAAATGGCCAATCCTCATCCCCCTCAAACACCCCTGGGCTGAAGCCTTTCCCCGACGTCCTGTTCTACGACAATGTACGGGCCCAGTACGAGCTAGTAACGAAGCACCTGAGCATCAAGCATGCCAAGGCCGTGCTGGGATGGTCCATGGGCGCCGGCCAAACTTACCAGTGGGCTACTCAGTACCCCGACTTCATGGATCTGGTTATTCCATTCTGTGGGTCTGCGAAGACTTCTCTGCACAACCAGGTCTTTCTTGAAGGCGTGAAAACGGCTCTCCTGGCCGCAAAGGGCGCGTCGTCGGCTGGTTCAGCCAAGGGCGAAGCGCTGGCAAAAGCTAGCGACTATCGTCCCTGGACGGCCGAGGAGAAAAGCGTTGGTCTTAAAGCATTTGGCCGTGGGTACGCCGGTTGGGGCTTCAGCCAGGCGTTCTACAGGGAGAGGCTTTACGAGAAGGCTCTGGGCTTCAAGAATCTGGAAGACTTCATGGTGAACTTTTGGGAAGCCTGGGCGTGTTCCAAGGGTTTGTCTCAGATGATGTGTACGCAGATGCAGATGCTAATGTATGCAGATCCGGAAAACCTCATGGTGATGCTTCATACGTGGCAGGCCGGCGACTGCTCAGACCAGGAGCCGTACAACGGGGACTTCGCGAAGGCGATGCAGGGTATCAAGGCCAAAGCGCTGGTGCTGCCTGGCAGAACCGATCTCTACTTCCCGTAAGATCAGCAAGCACCCGTCGGGACAAAGCTGACTGAACAAACAGTCCCGAGGACTCGGCCAATGAGGTCGCCGCGATGCGCCCAGGGATAGGTACGATGGAGGCTTTCCCGTCCGTCTGGGGACACTGGGCTGGAGGTGAGTTAGAATGCGCGACAGCGGCGTGTCTGGACCGGTGTGCTGAAACGCGTTGCAGGACCTGGCCAAAGCAAGGACGACGTGCAGTGGCTGGACGCGAAGCTGGGGGCTTTTTTTGGAAGCGGGTAGGGGCCGCCAGGAGGAAATAGGTGGCCCGGGCGCCGTGCTGTCTCTGCACTATAATGATGAATACAATGCTGTAGGAGACTGTGTTGCACCGAAATGAGAAGCGGTTTCTTTTGCTGGAACTAGGCGTTAATATTGGCCGCGCAGGCAGGCGGGCGGGCTGTGCGGCGGAAATTGAGAGGCTGCGCCAGGGCCAAGGCGCAGGCGGGTCGGCGATGCGCGGCCACAGATGGTGCCTTGGCCTTGGCGCGAAGCTCCCTCGCTCGCTTTCCTCGCACGACTCTGCCCTGCTTCAACAACCTAATCGCCTCCCCCACGCTCCACACCGTGGCCACCCAGCCCATCCATCCAGTCGCCTGTCCTCAGCGCCTCGGCATGCAGCTTTGCGCCTAAGTCCAGCCACTCCGAACCCGCACCTGCCGCTCCAAAGCCGCGCGCCGCCCGCCCCGACGTACCTTTGTCCCAGCTGCACACCCGCCACTCATTTGCTCGCTCGCCCACTGCCTGAGGCAGAATGGCCGGCCAATCCGGCAGGCGCTGGGGCGTGACAGACCCCATTTCACGCGCACCTCCGACCGATGCCGAGCTGGCGCTGGATGCTGCTCTTTTGGACGAGTTGCGCAGCCAGAACACCTTTGAGACGCCAGAGGAGACGGAGAAGAGGTGCGTTTGTCGTCGCCACCACCACCGTCTGCGCCGTGCTGACGAGTTGTAGGGGCGCCGCTCTGCAGACGCTGCAGAAGGCTGTCGACGAGTTCGTCCGTCACGTTGGCCATGTGAAGGGCCTTGCGCCCTCCGTTATCGAGAACGCTGGTGGCAAGATCTGCACCTTTGGTAGCTATCGCCTGGGTGTCTACGGCCCCGGTATGTATTCCTCCCGTTTGCGCGTGCGCACGCGCGAGTTTTGCTCCTCTAACGCTCTGCTCTTCACTAGGCTCCGATATCGATACGCTCGTTCTTGCACCCAAGCACGTCACCCGCGACGACTTCTTTGCGCATTTCATCAACGTGCTCGAGCGGGTTGCGCCTCCCGGCGCCATCGAGAAGTTCTCTCCGGTTCCCGATGCCTTCACTCCAATCATCAAGATGGACTTCCTGGGAATCGACATCGACTTGATCTTCGCTCGCCTTGCCATCGCCTCGGTGCCCCTAGACCTTGATTTGAAGGACAACAGCTTGCTTCGTGGTCTGGATGAGACGGATTTGCGCAGTGTGAATGGTACTCGTGTTACGGACGAGGTGCTTTCCCTGGTCCCTCAGCCTAAGATCTTCAGGCAGGTTACCAGAGCTGTCAAGCTATGGGCACAGCGTATGTGTACAGTTGCATATCTTTCGATCCCACCGAGCTGACGCAAAATCGAACAGGCCACGCCATCTATGCGAACATTGTTGGATTCCCAGGAGGTATCGCTTGGGCTATGATGGTTGCGCGTATATGCCAGCTGTACCCAATGGCTTGTGCAGCCGTTGTCCTGGGCCGCTTCTTTTACCTGATGAGCACGTGGCCTTGGCCACGTCCCATCATGCTGAAGGAAATCGAGGATGGTCCGCTGCAAGTACGCGTCTGGAATCCCCAGATCTACCCCGGCGACAAGCGCCACTTGATGCCGATCATCACCCCTGCTTATCCTTCGATGTGCGCAACCCACAATATTACACATTCGACGCAGAAGGTCATCAAGCGCGAACTGCTGCGTGCGAGCCAAATCACCAGTGATATTCTCGCGGAGAAGCGACGCTGGCGGGAGCTATTCGACAAGCACACTTTCTTCACCCAGGACTTCAAGTACTACCTTAGCATTGTGGCAGCGAGCCATGATAAGGAGGCACAGGACAACTGGAGCAGTTCGGTGGAGTCCAAGGTTCGCAAGCTCGTCGGGTTGATCGAACAATCCCCTGCAGAGGATGTTGAACTGGCCCAACCGTTCAACAAGGGTTTCAAGCGCGTCCACCACTGCAAGACGGAAGAGGACAAGGAAGAAGTTCTGCAGGGTAGTGTCAAGTACTCAGTCAAGACCGATACGACTAATGAGTCGAACGGCATGCTTCAAGACATCGGTGCTGGGGGCGCCGCAGACAAGCTCGATCTGTCCAACGGCGACGCCAATGGCAAGGAAACCAACGGCGACAGCCCCATTACTGTCTACACGACTACATTCTACATTGGCATTGAGCTGAAGCCAGGTAAGAGCTCCATGCATATACATACAGGGAAGAATCGACTGCTTACCAGTTGCAGGTGCCAAGTCACTCGACATCTCCTATGCGGTCTCGGAATTCAAACGGCTGTGCCAGGAGTGGGCTAACTACGATCAAAACCTGCATTCAATCCGCATCGTGCACACGAGGAGGTAGGCCCCAAGGATTGGTTTGATGTAGGAGACACCCCCTCGATACTGATGTGCGGCAGCTACGACCTCCCAGATGATTGCTTTGACGCAGGCGAGACGAAGCCAGTCAAGGCCAAGAAGGCCAAGGCGACGAAGAAGCGCTCTCACCGCGAAGCCGGAATGGAGGTCAGTCAAGGAAGAAAACCCGAGTCTGGTGGGGCGCCGCCGGTGAAAGTCGCGCCACTCTTCCGCCGCGAAGAGTCCCCGATTGAATCGCTCGGGCTAGGTTGCTCCGAGCACACGGGTCAATTGCTGATGCAATGCTTACACGGTACAGGAAACGTTGTCGCAGAATTCCGCAAAGCGTCGCCACTCGTCGAACGGAGAGGCGGTGGCAACTCCCGCCGGCTGAGCTCAGCACCAAGGTGTAGTTTGAGCGTTGATCGCCTCTTCAGAGCGTGGAGTGGAGCAGATGCCTGATTGATCGAAAGATGAGAGCAGATCGCACACAGTTTGCACATTCCCCAGGTCACCCGCGCCGAGCGTCCGTTCCGTCTCGATAGAGAGCTGAGCAGCCCCAGGATCAAGACCTGCGACTGGATTCCAGGTTTGTGTCGTCTCCTTGAACTAACTCGAAAGATACAAAACGAAAGATTCGCAAGATAGGTGGATAACTTGCTTTTCTCCTGCAAAACTACAAAAAAAAGTCACACATGCCCTCAGCAGAGGCGCGGACCAGGTTTCAGTAATCAGTACGGGTGGGTTGCTTTTAGCATACAGCACGGCTAAATTGGGATGCTCTGGAGTGAGGAGGCATAATTAGCATGGTGGAGGCGTTTCTTCTCTTCCTGGCGTCAGGGAAAACGGCGAGATACAGGCAGGTTGCTTTCACCATCTGGGTTTATGCTGTTACCCATAGCTGCCCGGGGGCGGCGGTTATGTAGATAGCCTTGCAGTAATTGATTTCAATTTGAGGGGCCAAAGGCCCCAGGATTTCAATCAGCGCACTGGACGTGTCGTAGGCTGTAAAGAGCTCAAAGAGCTGAAAGAGCTGCGGCGGGCACGTGCTTATCGATAAGACAGATCTTATCAATTACGTCATGGGCCATAGGCGTCCATCGTTGACGTCTTTGCTCGCGATCATCCCCCGCCAAGCGCTGCCGGACAAGGCCGTCTCCAGATGATGCGCATGCGGAGGCCGATGATGCATCCGTGTCTCTCCTGAGAGGCTTTCTTTCCGTCTCACGCACTTATAATGCTCCTTCACCCCAATCCGCTCGCTCGTGAAGTCATATTTCACGTCATCCCAGGATCATAGACTGAATCGAACTGGCAGTAGCACCACTACCGCAAACTACGAGGTATCGATAAAATGAGCGCCACAAACAGTGATGCTGCCCACCCCGCAGCACAGCCGCCTCCATCCGAACCGAAGTCCAAGGGCGACGACTATCCGACGCATTCAAACCTCTTGATGTCTGGCGCGAAGAAGATCTTCAACAAGGCATCCATACTACACCCGCAGCAGGTCTACACCGCAAGGCTCAAGGCTGCCGAGCAGAGAGCAAACCCGCCGCTTCCAAGACTGAGCGCCGACGGACCGCAACAACCCGAGGGCGTCAGAAAGAACAGCTTGACGCACCAGCAAGAAGCCGCCATGTCCACCTCGGCCACCACCACCACCGGCGGCAACAGCAAGCCCGGCGAGCACTTCGAGCCGCGCCAGACGGCGACGGACGAGGACTACACGCCGGACCCGAGCAGGTCGCTGCCGCTGGACGGCCCGCGGCAGGCGCTGGTCGACGACATCATCGCGCTGTACAGCTGCGCGCCGACGGTCGAGCGCGTGCGCCGCTACACGGCCGACTGCGTGTACGACGACCAGTTCGTGTACGCCAACGACCGCTTCAAGATGGCCGGCCAGTGGTTCGCGCTGCCGAAGCTGTTCAACGCCAGCGTGAACAACGGCTATCAGGTCATCAAGAACGAGAGGGATTTCATACAGTTCAAGAACGATCAGGTACTGTTTGCTTCATTTTCCCTTCTTTCCCCCCCCCCCCCCCCCCCCCCCCCCCCCCCCCCCCCCCCCCCCTTCGCCTCCATGGCTTCCCGCTCCGGCTCCCCCGGCTCTACCGATATGGTAGACGCTCCCGCTACCTCACACAACGAGGATATAGCGAGAGACCTCGAACACCTCACTATGCAACCTGCAACCGAGGTGACTCACGACCTGTCCGGCTTCCCGGAGAACTTCAAGAGTGAGGTGATGGTCTCCCGTGGCTATCCCGCAACCGCGGGTAATCTCGACATGAACCCAGTTGTTCAGCAGTTCCGCGGGAGGGATATGCTAAGGGCTTACGTCGCCGAGAACGTCAACCCTCCACATGCCAAGGGTGGCCGCAAAAGAGGTCGCACGTCCGCCACCGCCAGACAGGCCGTCGTCAACAGGCTAACTCCAGCTGTCGTTGCCTTTGGGAACGGTACATGGCATGACAAATTCGGCAATATCGGGCAAGGCCGGACAACGACTTGAACCACCGCGAGGTGTTTTCTTATTCGATGAACTCGAAGTCTCAGGCGAACGAACACGAAGCCGAATTCTTGGTGCGCTTCCTCGTAGGCCTTCTCCAGTTCCAAGTGACGGATGATACTACGCAGCGTATCATTCTGCCTAGCGATTTCATGGTCATCACGCCCTACAGCGGTCAACGCAGCCTGATCAAGATGAAGCTGGCTGAGGCACACAGGCGGGGTGTACGCGGTCAGGACGGCGCCACGCTTCTTTCCATCCCTGTGTTGACCAGCGCTGCATCCCAGGGTGGAGAGGGTAAGATCGTTCTGATCTCTTTTGTTGCCAATGTTCAGGGTAGCCCTAGAAAACTCGGCTTCATTACGGATTCGGCACAGCTTAACGTCGAGACCTCTAGAGCGAGAGAGTTCCTAGTCTTTTTTGGCAATTTCAAGGGCTGGTGTAATCTCATCCGCGCAAAAGATACCGAGTTCTCCAATAGGAACTACGGAGGCTCGAGTGGCGACTTCATCAACCTGGTCAACGAACTCTACCGCTGCAATCAGATCATCGACTGTGATGATGTCTGCGAGTCCCTGGAGGGTGTCATGATCCAAGACAGCACCTTCATCAGCACACTGACACCCCTGAAGCCACTGGATGAAGGCAGCAAGAAGCGGAAGGAGCCAGATACTCCCATCATCGAGCCACCGAGGCATGTTGGCGGCAAGCTTGGTCACAGGGACCTTACTTCGGTGGGTGCCCCGGTCGATGAGCCAACCAAGAAGAAGAAGAAGAAGGGCCGCGGCGGCAAGAAAACTAACCAAGGCGGCGGACAAGGTGGCCAAGGTGGCCAAAGTGGCCAAAGTGGTTAGGGAGGCCATGGTGACCTGGGAGGCCAGGGCGGCGACATGTGGTAGCTTGATCTTCAATCGAGTAACTCAATACAGATAGTACGCCTGATTTGCTCCTCGAATGCATAGCGAAATCGTGAATCTACAGGCTTGAAACTTGTCTCACCCCAGCGACTCCTCTCCAAAATGGGCGGCCTGCAAGGGCCATTTCAACTTACAGTCACATCATCATCTCATTGCTTGACACACTCAACTCTCTTGTTCGCTGCTCACACAGATGCTTCAATAGCGCACATTGAGATACGCACACACGCACACAAGAACCAAGCAATATGGTAGACATGCCGCCCAGTAAGAAAGAAGAAAGGCTCTAATGTTTGAAACACTCCAATTCCCATCTTTCCTCCCACTAATCCCCATCCAAATAATTACGCTGGCCGGAAGGCGGGGGTATTTAGATGCCCAGGGTAAACTCGACGCCGACGTCGATGTCACGGGCCATCTTGACAACCTTTGAGAACTGAACCGACTTCTCGGCGGCGTTCTGCAGGTCGTCAATGGAGAAGATCTTCATGCCAGACTCGTTGATGAGCTTGTGGGCGGCCTCCATGTTGGTTCCCTGTAACCGGGCAATGATGGGGATGCGCAGGTTCATGCTCTGCACAACCTGGATCAGGCCCTTGGCGATGGCGTCACAGCGGACGATACCACCGAAGATGTTGACGAAGATGGCGGTGACCTTGGGGTCCGAGGTGATCAGCTCGAAGGCCTGCTTGATGGCCTCGGGGGTGGCACCGCCGCCGACGTCGAGGAAGTTGGCGGGCTGGCCGCCGTTGAGCTTGATGATGTCCATGGTGGCCATGGCGAGGCCGGCACCGTTGACCAAGCAGCCAATGTCGCCATCAAGCTTGATGAAGTTGAGGTTGGACTTGGCGGCCTTGACCTCGTCGGGGTCCTCCTGGGTGACGTCGCGCCACGAGAAGACCTCCTCCTGGCGGAAATCGGCGTTGTCGTCGAAGTTCAGCTTGGCATCCATGGCGAGAACCTGGTGGTCAGTGGTCTCGGACAGAGGGTTGATCTCGATCTGGGTGGCGTCCTTCTCCATGAAGACCTTGTACAGCTTCTGGATCGTGTCCTTGGCATCCTCGACACACTGCTCGGAGAAGCCCAGCTGGACGGCAATGTCACGGGCAATGTCGTCGGTGACGCCCTTGTGGATGTCAACCTTGGTGGTGATGATGGCCTCGGGGTGCTCCTTGGCCACGGTCTCGATGTCCATGCCGCCCTGGGACGAAGCAACGATGACGGGGCCCTGGGAAGCGCGGTCCATCAGGATGGCGAGGTAGAACTCGCGGCGAGCGAACTTGCGCTCGACAATGTAAACGGCACTGCAGAGACGGCCCTGGGCGCCCGTCTGCTTGGTGATGAGCTTGTGGCCGATCATCTGCTCCGCAAGGATGCGAGCCTCGGTGGGTCTGGATTTCGCACTACGATCAGCTGATATGCCGTGGTTTGGGGATAACTCGGAGGTGGGTGAGGGGGGCCCTACGAGTAGATGACCCGGACACCGCCCTTGAAGCCGTTGTCGAAAGTGCCCTTTCCTCTGCCACCGGCAAGCACCTGGGCCTTGATGACCATGTCGTCGCCCGCTACTGTTGTTGGTCAGCGGCCCAACAATCAGGCCCAATTGCCCACGTACTGATGTTCTTAGCAACCGTCTCGGCCTCCTGCGCCGTCTGCGCGACGTTGCCCTTGGGGACGCCGATGCCATACTGGGGGCCGGGGTTAGCGGGAGTCGGGGCGCGTGGTGGGGGTGGCGGGCGGGCAGCGTACGGTCTCGAGCAGGGCCGCCGAGCGGTACTCATGTATAGAGAGGTTGCGGGTCTGCTGGACGACCGAAGTCCTCAGAGGAGCACCCTGGAGGCGGATTAGCATGGGTGCTCATGCAGACGGAAGCGGCATGCAGCTCGCAGCAGCATCATCAGGGTAGGGTACCTGGAGGGCACTGGCCATAGGCCTACCGGCGCGCGCCAACTTGTACATGGTGGCTTCTGGGCGATAGAGGAAGGAAAGGGTGGAGTGGAGATGGGATGCTGAAGTGCTTGTGATGCGCTTCTGATAGGGTCCGTCCCGGGTCACAAGCAGCTTTTGCGTCTGTCTTGGCACGGCAACTGCTGCTGCCCGCAACTTTTCCGCTGCCGCTGTCACTGCCGCACCCACCTGCACCCCTCCACCCCGACATGTCTACCGCGGCGCGCCCGGAAGACGTCGCGTTCAATCGCGTCAGCGTCGCTCTCGCCCGCAGCCAGAACCTGGTCGCATCATGGCTGCCCCCGCGCCCTGCTGAAGACGAAGCCGCGCAGAAGACGCCCGAGCAGCTGCACAGGGAAGAATCCGCGCTTTTTACTCCCGGCTCCGATATGTATGCTTCCCACCTACCCCTTGCACAATGCGTTGCTGGTTGCTTACAGTTTCCAGCCTAGGCGTCGGCGCCGAGCCCCCGAAAGACATCCTAGACGGTAGCTTCAAGCGCAACCAACTCTCTTCCAACGAGCGCCTCCGCTACCAGATCCTCGGCAAAAACGCTGCCAAGGGTCGCGCTGCCCAGCCGGCCGACCAGAAGTCTGCCGCCGCTGCCCACCTGCCGAGCAAGAAACTGGAACGACCGACGAAACCCACGAAAGCCCAGGATGACAGTGATGACGAGGATGGGCGCGCGGCAATGTTCAAGTCGAAGAGGAAGGCTCCTCCAGCACCAGTGAAAGAGAGGATATCGAATGGAGAGGATAGTGGGTCAGAAGATGAGGTGAAAGGCAGAGCAGCATCCAAGCAGGCGAATGCCGCGGCAACGCAGGCACCGGAAAAGTCGAGGAAGCGACCTGTCAGTTACCTAGATGAGCTGTTAGAGGAGCGCTCAAAGAAGAAGAACAAGAAGCAAAAGGTCCAGGCAGGCGGTCCAGAGAAGGCGGCGGTAGATAAGTCGAAGGCTGACTCTCGGGAGGAAAAGCCTACGGCCAAGGCAAAACCACCGGCTGCGGACGAAGAGGGCCCCGGTGGCTGTGATGACGAAACCGACAAAGCAGTTACGAAGTCAGCTCCAGCGAAAGTCTCCATCCAGCATGGGGAATCTGGCGACCCCGTCACCACTGCGGAGAATGCACTGTTATGCCGCTCCGACAAGAAGAAGAAAAAAAAGAAAAAGAAGAAGAAGAACAAGGGAGAGGTAATGGAACAGGCATAAGTTCTGTCAGTCACGCAAGTTACATGATATCCAAACTTGATCGATTTTTTGTTCCGTCCCTGGGTATTGCTACAGATTTTCGCCTTGTGACTACTCTCTAACAATCAAGCTGGCCATGCCCATACCGGTTCCGATACACATGCTAATGACACCAATCTCCTGACTCTGCCTCTCCATCTCCGGCAGCAGTGTCGCCAGCTGCCTTGCACCGGTGGCGCCCAGCGGGTGGCCCAGAGCAATAGCACCACCCTTAGGGTTGACCTTCTCCTCATCGATGCCAAGTTTCCGCACACAGTACACGGCCTGGCTGGCAAACGCCTCATTGATCTCCCAGATTCCAACCTCCTCCTTCTTCACGCCCGTGTAGTCCAGTAGCTTCGGAATGGCGATGGCAGGGCCCACGCCCATCTCATCGGGAGCGCAGCCAACGACCTGGGTGCCCGCCCATTTGCCAATGATGGAGTCTTGGAGGCCGAGGGCGTGGGCGGTACTACGGCGCATCATGAGTGCTGCGGCGGCACCATCCGAGACCTGGGAGCTGTTGCCGGCGGTGGACGAGCCGTCGGGCTTGAAGGCGGGCTTCATGCCGGCGAGCTTCTCGACGGTGGTCGTGGGGCGGATTCCGTCGTCCTTGGTGACGGTGATTTCTTCCTCGTTCTCGGGCACCTCGGGGTCAGGGCGGAAACGCGTCGTCACGGGCACAATCTCAGCATCGAACAAGCCGTCCTTCTGTGCCTGGGCAGCCCTCAGCTGGGAGCGGGCAGCGAAGGCATCTTGGTCGGCGCGGCTGACGCCATAGCGCCCGGCCACGTTCTCGGCAGTGAGTCCCATGTTCATGATGCACTCCCGGGCGTCCTTGACCGGGCTGTCCTTCAACTGGGGCCACAGCACCGTCGGGATGGCGCGCGAGCCGTAGTTGCGCGTCATGCTCTCCATGCCACCGCCAATGCCGACGTCGATCTGGCCGACGGCTATGCTGTGGGCGACGCCGGTTATGGCGGCCAAGCCGGAGCTGCACGCGCGGTTCACCGTCTGGAAGGCTACACTGGTAGGGTAGCCGACGTGATTGGCGGCCATGCGGCCAGCCTTGGAACCGCCCAGCTCGGCCAGCACGGTGCCGACCTGGATATCCTGCACGGCGGCTGGGTCGAGCTTGGGGTTCTTGTCGAGCGTGGCTTTCAGCACCTAGCGGAAGCTCGGGTTAGCCGGTGCTCGGAAGCGGATGCAGGGTGAGGCTGCGGGCGGCAGAGGGCATTGGACGTACTGTTGCGAGCAGCTCGTGGTCGTAGGCATCCTTCAGACCACCCTTCTTCGACCTCGTCACCGGCGTTCTCAGCGCGGACAGGAAGACGATGTCATTGGGGTTCTTTTGGAGGATGTGCTTGGCGCCTTTTTGTATGAAGCCCGACATGATGAAAGCACCAATTGCGCCGCGCGGGAAATGAAGATTGTGAGGAAAGAGAGGGCAATTGCAGGTATAGAGAAGAGAGAGGAGAGGGTGGCCACGCGGGGGAAGAAGTAATAACTACATTTGGGGTAAGTCGGCCGGGGGAAGCTATCGGAAGCGATGCGGAGGTGCACTTCGGCAGTGGTCGCGGGGCCGGGCGCGGGCAACCGCGGCGTGGAAGAACTTGAGCCTATTCGTTCATCCGGCCACCTCGTCTCCTCGTCCTCAGCCCTGCACCACCCCCCAACGTCGACCCTTCTGTCCAGCCTCGCTCCAGCCATGGACGGCAACGTCGACTTTGCGGTGGAAATCCGGAAGCCTGGCGCGCTCCCCTCGAGCTCGGAGTTCCGAGGGACACGCGATCGGGTAGTGCCATTCCCGACGTGCGTGCGACTATGTTGAGGGCTGTCAACGTCGGAAGCCGCGTCGCGCGGCGGAGGATGAAGATGGGATCTGCTCTGGCACAGGACCGAGAGGGCGCTTGAATCAGGACGCGAGTGCGGCGGCAGCAAAGCTCGACGCTCCAGCTGACTACGCCGCCGACGGTTCTGGCTATCGAGCCGCTGCTCGTGATGTCAGCGGGAACTGAAGAGCAAGACAACAAGATGGCCTATACAGAGGCCGGTTCAACAGGTTTCAGCCACTACTCCTGCGAGTGCTCGATGGCGCACAGATGGAGAGCTAGACGGGCACAAGCAGCGAGCAGGCGACGGCGGGCAGCACGCCGGGCGGGATTAGTCGATCTTCGGCAGGGTTTGGCCGCCCCAGCCCTGCGCGGCGCTTGGAGGGCACACGCGACCCCATGCCCCAGGGCCCAAGGTCGTCATCGCGCCGTGCCGGTCCCGAGCGAAATGCTGTCGCTTTGCATTACTTCTCCCATGCATCTGCACCCATGGCCACCGAAGCGCAGGACGCTCGGCAGCGAACCCCAGCCCGCCGCCGTGACTTGCCCTCCCGCCTCGCCGCTACCTAAACAATGGCCGCCTCTCCGCGCTCTCCTTTCTCGACTGGCGAGCCTGCGGTCCCGGAGCACGCTGCCAATAATCCCTTCATCTTCACCACCTCGCCCAGGTCCTCTGCATCCGACCACTTCGCCCCCGCCTCCGCCCATCGCGGCTCCACCGTGCATTGGTCTGGTGAGAATAGTGTCGCAGATGCAATGGCCGTGCACCCCGCCAACAAAGAGGAAAGCGATGGGCTGAACGAGAAAGACGAACCGCTGCGGCTGTCTCTGAGAGAGCGAACCCGCCATTTCACGTGGACATGGTTTACCATGACCATGGCCACCGGCGGCATTGCCAATGTGCTACACAATGGTGCGTCGTCCCTCTTTCCGCATCCATCATTGGCGCCGCCAAGTCGGACTGCACTAACCAGCCTCATCCTGCAGTCCCTTGGCAGTTCAACGGTCTCTACGAGATCGGATGCATCTTCTTCATCCTGAACCTTGTCTTGTTCGTCTTCAATGTCTTCATGATCAGCATGCGCTTCTACTGGTATCCTTCCACCTTTCGCGCCAGTTTCCTCCACCCCACCGAATGCCTGTTCATCCCCGCTTCCGTCATCAGCTTCGGCACTGTTCTTCTAAACATCTCCCAGTACGGGGTCGATTACACGGGATCCTGGCTCGAAGACGCAATGGTTGTTCTTTTCTGGCTGTATTGTGGATTGGCCATTGTCTTTTCTTGTGGCATTTATCTCATCATGCAAGCCCTCCCCCGCTCCGTCGCCGTGGCCTTCAGCTGACCGTCACCAGGTGGTCAACCCAGACTTTCACCATTTCCAAGATGACGCCCGTGTGGATTTTCCCCGCCTATCCCCTTCTGATTGTCGGCCCGCACGCTGGAAGCCTGGCCAAGAAGACCGTTGGAGAGCGTTCTCTCGAGATCATTGTCGGCGGAGTCGTCCTGCAGGGCATCGGCTTCATGGTCTCGCTGATGATCTACGCCGCCTTTCTCTATCGTCTGATGACGCAAAAGCTCCCACGCGAGTCCCTCCGCCCGGGCATGTTTATCTCGGTCGGTCCATCTGGCTTCACCATTTCCGGCATCATCACCATGGGCCAAAGCCTCCCCAACTGCGTGCCTGACACCTTCATGGGAGACGGTAAGCTCGCCGGGCAGGTCAGCAAGATCATCGCCAACTGGGTCGGCATCTGGCTGTGGGGCCTGGCGCTCTGGTTCTTCTTCGTTTCCGTCGGCGCGCACGCCAGCCCGGCCACGCGCCGAAAGATGGACTTCGCCATGACGTGGTACTCGTTCATCTTCCCCAACACAGCGCTGACGACGGCCACGTTCGCTGTCGCCAAAGCTTTGGACAACAACCGCCCCATCAACATCGTCGGCTGCGTGCTTACCGTGGGCTTGATCCCGCTCTGGCTCTTCGTGGTCTTCATGCAGGTGCGCGCCGTGATGAATCGACAGATCCTGTGGCCGCAGAAGCAAGAGGACCGCGACGAGGGTGGCTTCAAGGAGACGCCTCAGCACGGCCAAACGCGCGACGAGCGCCGCCGAGAGCGTGTCGTCGAGCTGCTCGACAGCGAGGAACCGTACCGCAGCGCCAACCCCTGTCCTGCTCCCACGCCCTTCATGCGCACCCCCTTCGCTAGTCACACGAATTTGCCAGAGCAGTTGCAGGCAGAGCAACAGGCACAGATGACAGAGCACTTGAGCAGGGGTCTGCACAGAAGAAAGACGGACTTGCTGGTGCCGTGAAGCGGGAAGCCTGCGGTCAACTACACCTTTTCTTCTCACTTCGCGACATTGTTTCACTTTTCAAGCTTTCCACTTTGTTGACTGTTCAGTCATTGTCCGCTCGTGCTGACCTTTCAATTTCTTCCTAAGAGCAAAATTGTTCTTGTATCGGACTTTCAGGATTGCCAAAACGGCCCCCATGCTTATTCGGCGTTAGCTGAGCGGATACCCAACCTGCTTGATCTTTGATTCGGCTTTCTATTTTGAGGTTATTTACATGACCTATAACGTAGAGTTTGGGGGCAGTGTTATGCGAAGATTCCCTCTACCTTTGGTCTCTTAGGTAGAACACTAATCTTGAAGAAGTCATCATGTGTGGCTACTTCCTTCCGCAAAAAAAAAAAAAGAATTTCCTAAGAATAGATGGAGACCACCAACTCGGCCTCTTCTGTCCACCTTTGACTGTCAACAAGTCCACCTCCGATTCGCTATAGTCGAACTGGAGCTGTGACGCTGGAGTGAAGATGCGATGTTTCGTCTCCTCAGTAGTCGCGATCTACCCACTACACGTTCATCGGCGCTCCCGTTGGCAAATCCCGATTGGTCTAGATATACTATATAAGCAGGTCGTGGAATCTCATGTCTGCACGTGTTTATGCGAGTTTAGAACTCACACCCACGTCGGGATATTCGCTTCGACTACCCATGTAGAAAGGACATTGTGTTCCTGACGGGCTCAGCTCAGATCCTCCATGACCTGGTCGCGAGGGAGGCGAGTTTGTTGTCCTCCGCAACCCGAGTGATGTAGTTGGGCGCCGGGCCGAAGTGGTGACCGGGCGATGGCTTGGCTAGCCGATATCCACGACCAGCATGACGCGATAGAAGCGGCAGGCGCTGTGCTGTTGCTGAGCGGAGGTTTCTGGCAGCATCTGCCTTAACTCCTCAGCCAAGTTGACGGGCACTCTATCTGGCCAAAAAGGGCTAAGCGCATGACTGGCCCATTCCTCGCCCGGCATAGACAAAGTCCGCGGGACGCATGCAGCAGCAGCAGTACCACCACCCCCCGGTCCCCAACTGCAGCGCGAGGAGCGCGAGGTCCGCGAGCATCGCTGCTGCACGCCAACCGCGTTGGCTAATCGGCAAGACGCTCGTGCGGCGCCAATAGCTAGACCCGACAGAGTGAATAAGGAACTGACTAGTGCACGAACACTCCTCGCTGCAAGCAAGAGGGCGCACCCAGCAGGTGGCAGTCACTCCCGGCTGCGACACGCGCCGCCAAATCCTTCGCCGTATGCTAAACCGCTCCGTCGAAAAGTCTAGAAGTTAGGTAGGCATCGTCGTCTGCGTCCAATAAGCGTACTGCTGCCAATGAATCCGAGAAATAACAGATTTCGCCTCTTTGTCAAATTCTGCGGATGGCTCTTGTTCCAGGGTACCAAACATGGAGAACCTGTGATTCATCCAGCGGTTAGGTTCGGTAGCCCGACCATGGCAATTTCAGAGATGGGGATGACATGTCAATGAGAAATGAAAAAAAAAGGAGAGCCTTGGTCAGAGTGGAAGGTGGAAAGTGTGGAAGGACGAAATGGCAGTGGGTACAATAAGCATCCACACAAGATTAGTTGGGGGATCCAATAGTCAGGACAGGAGAGTCGCCGCCAGAACTTAGAGGATCTGTTAGGGCCGGTATGTTCCCCTATCCCACGACTGGCACCGAGAACCACATCAGCTTTGCGGGGTGGTAGATGTTCGTATGTTTGCACATCAAAGAAACTGTGGAGGGAAAAGACTGCATTGCATTCCCATACTGATATGCGACCGTTACTGCCTTCCCTGTAGCGGGCGCAAGCCCAAAAGCAACGCATTTAAGTAGCACCGGAGATAAGAATCGTAAGTCATCTGTGATCTACTCATGTGCCGTCCCGCTGTAAGCCTTGCCGCCTAACCCATCTGTCACATCTCGCGGCCGGTATTGAAGGAGAGCCAGACCCAGTGTCTGGACCGGATGATCTTGAACAATCACGGAGTGCGGGGCGCGGCGCGGCGCGGCGTAGGTGGCTTAGAAACCGTGGACCTGGAAGCAGCGAGTGAGAAAGGTGGCTTCGGAAGCGGAGAAGCCTGCTCACCTTGATGGTCTTGGCATCTAGCTCAAGTCCCTCCTTCTTGTCGGTGAGGAACTCCTGGACATCCTTGCGCTGGTCACCCTGGAGCTGGATGACCTCGCCCATCTCGGTGTCGGTCACGATGGTGCCATTGCAGGCGAACTTCTTCTTGATGACCTTGAGGATCTTCTTCTGGTCAAACTTCTTCGGAAGGCCCTGGACCGTGGTCAAAGTCTTGCGACCATTGCGCTCTGCGGAAGGCTCCTGTCAGCGGCAGCAGGGGGAGGCGATGCGATGAAGGATACGTACGCTGAATGCGGATGTGGATGTAGTTCTGGGTCTGGCCCTTGTTTTCGCTATTATCCTCATCTGCCTCCGCGAACGGATCAAATGCCTTGAGGTTCTGGATTTCCGTGGTCATGAACTCGGCTTGGACGGTTCGTACGGCAGTGAGGTCTTGATGGGCGCAAGGCGAAGTCGCGGTATGGAGAGTTTGCTTGACGCTGGCGATGATGTCCGGTGGAGTGGTGATGGTGGGGCAGTCGAAGAGGTGGCAGTCAACTCGTGTGAAGTGGAGGCGGGAGAGCCAAGCCCCGCGCTAACCACTTTCGTGCGAAAACGGCAGTGAGTCAGCAACCGCGACAGCCTTGTGACTACATTTCGTTTTTATTGGCTGCTACGGAGTACCTCTACCTCATCGACTTCTTCACAAACTACCGCATAAGGCGCACTTTGTCGGTACGTACATCCCAGACACCAATCGAATTTACGCGTTCAGGCCGTCTTGGGCAATACTCCTTGGCCGCACGACTGGAAATAGATATGTTTGGCCTGCTACTGCTCGCAGCCAAGCATACAAAAGAGGGATGGGCTAGCGACCCCAACAGCCGTGATTCTATGCAAAAAATAACATGCCAAAAAAAGAGAGCTTCTAGAGACCGCACTAGTGAGAATTTACGTACCTTTTGTCTGCCAGGTTTTAAGGTTTTTAATTATTAGAGAGAAGATCTTTATCTTCTCTCCAACAGTTAAGGAGATAACGGGGTACGGGGTACGCTCAAGGACGTACAAATGTCGTAATAACGGCCGAAGCGGAGACTACTACACCCCTGCAATCGCAGAGTTCCTCTATATGAGGCAATGCAATACGCCGCCCTGAAGCGTATTGCAGTGTCAATGGGAGTATGATAAGGCAGCCTGCCAACTCCCCACATGGCGCACCCTACAGTACCGGAGTTTCTGTTGAGGATAAACGCAGCTGCCGACGTTTTTCTCGCGCTACAGCATGCACACGAAGGGTATTCCACTGCCAAAATAAATACACCTCCCGTGCACTACGAGATAGTACGCACTTCTGAGACGGTCAGCTGAAGTCAATGTCCGGACGTAAATGTACTCTTTGAAAAGACAGAATAACATCCAAACACAGACTTCCACGGCCTACGTAGGTAGAGTGCCACACCTGCTCGACACAGGCATGAACTTTTAACAGCTCACTGCGCAGCATCTCACTACCACGCTGCAGATCCGAATAGCATGAATGTTTCCCGCGATCTTTCCTAGTCTTGGCGATAGTTCCAACAGCGACGACTATATGAAACAATTCGTCTTGGAGGGGTTTACCGAACGTCGGAGATCAACGGTTTCGCGATACGAGCAAGGCGAAGGGCAAGTGCCACGGGAACCCTAATGCATAGTCTATAAGTATCGTACGTATGGGACATTTGAAACTGCAAGTACGTGTCTGATGCCGCATTACTCTTCTCTTTCTCGTTGCGACACTGTCGAGACGCGAGGGCCTCGCCAAACACTTGTGAACATAAGTCGCGTGAGAACACCTCACGTCTCCAGATAGTAGCATGCTGCATGAATAAAGCAGGCGAAAGTGGTGTGGTTCATTCGCCCGTAATCGACCAAGGGATGGCGATACATCTGCTGCTTCCGCCATGGGCGGCTTATGGTGATTCTGTCGTGACGGTCTTGACGGGACAACGTGACGCGGCTGCTGCCTTCGCACGGCCTCGGATTTGACCAAGCGTCTCAACCTGTTCATCGAAGTGGCGGCTACCGCGGTATCAACATCATTTCTTGATTTCTGCGAGGCAGAATGAGCTGAATCGTAGGCTGGCCAGTGCGAGGATCACATCCCTATCGGCACAGGCACGAGGCCAGCCCGATCCATCTTCTCCGACCGGACGGGCGCAAGCACGGGTGGTGTGTGATGGCTGTCAGGACAGAACGGATCGTAGATGGAGGCGGAATCCTTCGGTATGCTTCGCCACCCCGTCGTGTCATCCGTCCGTCGTCAGCCCCGGATAAAAGCAAGCCCGGCCAGGATCGATACCCAGGATGTAGGAACAGGAAGGCTGCCAGAGGACTCGGCGTGGAATGAGAGGGGGAGTGAGCAAGCACGCCGTTGGCTGCTTGGACAATGGCTTCTAGGTGTCGTGTCAATGCTGAGGGAAAGTGGAGAGCGGATGACACGAGAGAAAAAGTAGTTTGGTCTCCGGTGATCCAGTCACCTCCCTCTGGTGTTCTCGTCGCGAGTCGTCGGATGGACTGCGGAGACGCCTTGTCTTCTTGTCTTGGTCTAGCGGTTGCTCCTACTGCTGATGAGATGTCGCTCATATCACAGCTGCTCCGGGCGCATGTACGATTGTGCTTGCAGTGGGGGTGAGCGCATTGCCAAGTTGCTTTTCTTGCTTTCGTGTGCGCGGTGATCTCCACGTTGTTATCGTGGTTCGACTTGAGGAGCATGGTGACTCCAAGCGCAGCGCGTGCACCCCCGACGTCCGTTAGATCAATGCATCGGATTACGAAGAGCAGACCAGGGAATGGCTGGTTGGCGACCAAAGGAGAAGTAGAAGGATAAGACATGTCATATTTCATGTTGCTCAGCAGTTGGCTGTGGTGGCTGGGGCGCGTAATACATAGGCGTGAAGAACGCCAATGGACACCACGTCTGCGCTGTCCGTAGTCCGACGAGAACAAATCAGGAGAAAATGCAGAGACGGAGGCACTAGGGTACGGTAGAAAGCGTCCTGCATCTGACGTTTGACGTGTATGCACAGCGGTCGGGCGCTGTGGTACGTCCATCCTGCTTCTTTTCCTCCGAAGCATGGTCCGCGTGGGTCCAGACACCGCGCGAGGGACTCGACAGCAGGTACAGGTACCGCCGCAGGCTAACGCGACGCACCCAGCCTGCGCCTATGATGGCGGGAAGGGAGTCACCGCTGCAGCATCTTGGATGTATCGAGGGGCCACGGGTGACGCTACCTGCGACTGCTCTCCGCAACGGTGAAGGCCGCAATCTATTTCACATGGCGATACATGCGTGACATAGGGGACACAAGCACGCATGCCGGCAGGGGGTGACGAGAGCGGCGGAAGAGGAAGCGCTCGAGTGGCGGCTGGCCGGGGCGGACCGACACGCGAGCATGGCCTCTCTCAGACAGAGAGGCGCAGGATGCTGGCACTCACGGGGGCCTTACTTCGAATAAAGGGCTGTGGTGAAGCACTGCATGGCCGCCCGCCTCTCGCGGCTGACGGTGGCGCTCGCCGCTCCCAACGGCTGCAGCGTCTTTGCCATGGGGCTGCCACCGCATCAAGCCGCATGCATGCAGCAGAGGCTGCATCTGGTCAGATCTGGAGTACATACATGAGGCGGGCGGGAGCGGCAGTTAGCAGCGCTGGCCCCGTCGTACCTACCCAAGCGCGCGCGTTCCGCTCCGTTGGCGGAACGGAGAGCAAGGGCGCATGGTGCCACGGCCCTCGATCGAGAGCTGGTGCCGTTGGAGGGCGCCGTCGCGTGGGACAAGGTCCCGTAGGGCGGCCGGTGTGCAGGTTCTTGTGCGCATGCGCGCAGCCTGTGCCGGGTCAGCCTTGGTGCGAGAGAGCGTGGGAGGAGATGGCTTCGGCAAGGCTCAGCGGGAGGAGCGGCGCGCGCGGGGCGGCGCGGAGGCAGAGGACGACGAGCCAGCATCAACCCCAAGACGCGAGTCCCAAGTGCCGGGCCATCAGGCGGCTTGGGGGTGCGGCATCTCGCATGCAAGATGGCTGGAACGGGCTGGTAGCGCGGGTGGAGGGCGGGCGGCGGTGGTGGGGGGCGGTGTTGGACGAGTCGTCAGGTCGAGCAGTTGGTGCAGGGAGTTTGATTTGTGTCAGGCCGTGAGTGGGCATGTCTCGCGTGCGCCTTAGCTCCACGGGCTCGAAATTGAGGTCGGCAGCCCAATGGCGGATTTGGCAGGCCCTGGGCGGGCGAGTTGGGAGCACGGAATATTTGCTTCTTCGCCAGTGGACGGGGTCTGGTGACGCGGTGAGCCGCGCATGACTGCGCCGCGCTCGACAGGTGTCGAAACATCGAGCAGAAACACGGCGCAAGGGGCCACATCCTCTCATGGCGCAACGTGCGACAGACAGAACAGCGCGGGTGGCAAACGAGGCACTTCTCGGCCTGCACCGGTCAGCCTGGCAGGTGTGACATCGACGGGGTGGGGCTTCGCGCCCATCACGAAGATCATGATGCTGTCCGACGACCCAGAACCATCGCGTCGGGGGGGGGCTGGACGCCGGCGCTGCCACTGCCTGGCGCCTGCGCCGACGCACCGCGCTAGGTAGGGGTCCCTATACACAGTACACGCAGCAACAACACGGACACGGAGGCCGGAGAGCGGTGGGTCAGATGATTGCCCAAGGGGAGATCTCTCGCGTGCCCGGCAGAATCGCCATGGAAGAACAAGGCTGCGCTCTCGGAAGCTTGCCTCAGAGCGTGCCGCCCTGCGCAATCGGGCCATCTCAGCAGCCCCAATCGCCGCTGCCCAGAAGCTGCCACTGCCGATGCCAATGACGCTGGAAACTCAATCTCAGGGCCCGCGCCGCCTGGCCATTGGCCAGATTCGCACGCGCGAGGCAATAGACTCCCTCCAATCCCGGTTCGCTGCCCATCGCCCCCGGCCGAGCTGCAGCCCACGGCAGGCGGTTGGCCGCCCGCTTCGCCGCTGGCGCATGCCTGGCCGCTCCCCCGAGTCGAGGCTGGGCCTGGCTCTCTTGCCATTATTGCTCGGCCTGCCACCTAATTTCGTCACTGAAAGGGGAAGCGAGATTATGACGTCCGTCCCGTCGGTAGCTCGTTTCTTCAACGGTTCGCAGGCTGCTGGAAGGGGCTGATTGGGGCCTGTGCCCTCCAAGACATGCGTCGTCCGACGCAACTTTCTGCCGATCAATGAAACTCTCACTCGTCACCAAGGGATTGATTGCTGCACGGGCGAGGACGGTAGCGTGGGCGCTTTGATGCATCGTCAGGCTCTATTGTTTATGTTTTTTTTTTGGGTTGCTTCGTTGCTGTGCCTCTCGCTAAGGCGTCTCATTCCACTGAACAAAGCCGTCATCTTAGATCAAATCGCGCTAATCTTACAGGTGAGCTTTTCTGCTCTGGTATCAAAATGAATGTGAACGGAGTAAAGTAAATCTCCAGCAAAATTGACACTCCAGGTGCTTATTGGGGGTAAACTCCTTGAAATGCTGCATCTGTGCTCCGGGTCTCTTCTGAACTGATCAGATTCTTCCACACCCGGAACCGGTCTTGGCAGGAAGGAAAAGAGAGAAAAACAGATATCCACTCGCCATTCTAATGTAGAAGCGACTGGCCTCACGGCTGAGAAGAATCCGGAGCAATTAAAAGCAATACAGAAAACCTGGAGCCCCCTTTGTCTATATCTGTCCTTGGCGGAAGCTGAAACCAGGTGAATAAAAATGTCCATGGAACGCCAATGGTGATTTGTTTTGCGCCGGACCCAGACCAACCCCGTAACACCTTACTGGAAAACAGTACAGCTCATCTCGTCGTGACTTTTGGGAAAAGTAGTATAGAACACATCGTGAAGAAGGCTCGTCAAAAAGATAATCGGGAAATCTCCGTAATAGGTAAGTGCCAGTGAATGGTTCCATCTAGTGGGCGCAAAGTGGCCTTTGGAAGGACAGTTGTTGGGAGAACTGCTTCACCAGGTTACCGGCCTGCTGGAAGTAGGAGCTCAACCAGGCATTGGCCGGGCTAGGGACGTATGAATGGTGGGGAGCAATGCCCGCGCCTTGGCATGGCACGTTGACATGCTGAACTGAAGAGGCGGAAGAAGCCGAGGAAGAGGACGAGACATGGGAGAAGACCGATCCAGTGTCAGACCCGGAGCTTCCAGAAGAGATGGACAGCTCGGGGTACTGCAGCGAGTAAGGCGGCGGGGAAATAGGCGCCTGAGGAACGAAGTTGGCCATGTAGGGTTGCGGCATGGGCATCATTCCAGGCTGGAATCCCGGGTTGCACTGGTCATACGGCTGGATCGGAGGAGTGGAGATGGGAGCGGGAGCGTAGATGGGAGTGGGGGCCTTGGTGAACCTCGGGCAGCGTTGGATCAGGTCCCTCAGTTCGGGAAGCTTGATCCTAGTGGCCGGGTTGGGGTCGAAGATCCTCCTCAGGATGGCGTCCAGTTCGTACGAAATGGGAAGAATTGTCCTCAAGAAGTTGGGGTCCTTCATGAATGCGCGGAAGGTGGAGTCCTCCAGGGAGGCCTTCTTCCATGGGTTGCGTCCGCAAGTCAGGTTGACGAGGATGACGCCCAACGACCAGACGTCATTAGCCGATGACTCGTAAGATGCGTAAGCCTTGGGGTTGGGCTGTTGGCATTCTGCGTCGGGTTAGCAAGTGCCCGCAAGGATCATCGTTGAGAGGAATGCATACCTGGAGACATGTAGAAGGTGGAGCCGCAGCCGAAGTCCGAGGTGTAAGGATCCGAGGTGGCAAGGCCGAAGTCAGCAAGCTTAACGGTGCTACCGTTGTCGGTGACCAAGATGTTCTCCGGCTTGAGGTCCCGGTGGTAGATGCCGAGGGAGTGGCAGTACCCAACGGCATCCAGGATCTGCAGGAAAGCTCTCCGGGCAAGTTCGTCATCGCGGGCATACCTTCCACGCTCCGTGATGTTGGAGAAGAGGTCGCCATCAGGGCAGTACTCCAGAACTACGTATGTGCACTCGGGTGAGTCCATTATCTTGACCAGCGACACGACATTCGGGTGCGAACTGGCCAAGTGGTGGAGCTGGATCTCACGCTGCTGGAACTTCCTCTGGCGGGGCTCGAGGTTGAGCTTGTTCAGGGCCTTGACAGCATACTGGACTCCGGACTGGATATCCACGGCCTTGTAGACGGTTCCGTAGGCGCCCTCACCAAGGATTCCGATGAACTGCAAACGGCCGGCGAGGACCTGGCCCAACCGCTGCTGCGGCGGCGCGTAACCTCCACTGAGCGTAGGCGATGCGGGCGGGGTGGGCAACATGGTGGAGACGGGGGGAGGGTTGAAGTGTGTCGTCCTTAGCGGTCCAGCAAAGGGCTCCAAGGACGGACCGGAGAGAGAGTAGGCCAAGTATTAAAGCGGTAGATCCAAGTGGCCGTGCGGACAAGAAAACACCAGGATTCCTGTGGCCGGGCGCGGAAGCAAGAACAGTTAAAAAAGAAACCGGTGGGTTGCAATTGGGTGAGGCGGGTGAGGGAGGCTGAGGGCTGCGAGGCGGGAAGAGGGAGAGTTGAGGTTGGAGGAGGAGGGCAGGAGGTTATGATGTAGGTTGGTGTGGCAGGCAAACGCGAGCAGTAGCAGGCGGGCAGCGAGGCGCGGGCAGCGGTAGAGATAAGTGAGCGCTGCCGATGAACGTTGCAGGGCGCGACAAGGGCCTGGTCTAATAGGAAGGCGCAGGCTAAGTGATCTATGCTCCACCGCAATGACGAAGAGGGACTAGACAAGGCTACTTAGTTGCGGGCCACCCCTGGAGGGCGTAAGCTGCAGTGCCTGAGCGCGCCGGCGGAATCGATGCTAGC
Source organism: Diplodia intermedia (assembly GCA_021495925.1). NCBI lineage: Eukaryota > Fungi > Ascomycota > Dothideomycetes > Botryosphaeriales > Botryosphaeriaceae > Diplodia > Diplodia intermedia. Next base: position 7,912 of record JAKEKT010000129.1, on the reverse strand, counting down.
GGCACAGCGAAGGATTTGGCGGCGCGTGTCGCAGCCGGGCGTGACTGCCACCTGCTGGGGCGGGTCAGAGCGTCAGAGCCCTAGCAGCCCGGCCAAGCAAGCCCCAGCGCGCCCTCTTGCTTGCAGCGAGGAGTGTCCGTGCGCTGGTTAGTTCCTTGTTCACCCTGTCGGTCTAGCCAATGGCGCTGTGCGCGAGCGTCTCGCCGAGCTTGGCATGCAGCAGCGATGCTCGCGCTGCAGCTGGGGGCCGAGTGGTGCTGCTGCATGCGTCCCGCGGGCTTTGTTTACGCCGGGCGAGGAATGGGTCAGTCATGCGCTTCGCCCTTTCGGGCCAATCGCTGAGACATTTTTTGCCGTGAGCGCACGCGGCCGCAGCTCCCCAGACGGACGACGGAGCCCACCTGCAGCGCGACAGGCCGGCGATCTGCGCTCAGGGGCCATGTCGCCCTTTACACAGTATTGTTGCTCGTCCACGAGCCGTGCGCCCGCCACTGGTCCAACCCAACGGGTGCGCTTGGGTCCAAGCCTCGTTGATCAAAGCCCTGCCAATAAGCTGCCGCTGGGCTTTCTAATCTTGGGGCGCACACCAGCGATGACTCGTCGCCTTCATGCGCTGGCCGCGGGCTGCGAAACGCCCGCGACCTTCTCACGCTGGCGCTCCGCGACGATGCCTGTCGCATCCTGATTGGGCGTCTTGCACACAGCCCCGTTATTTCGCGAGGGCCGCCGCCTTGCTCTCGCTGACAGCCGCGCTGCTCGGATTGGCCTGCGAGGCTGCTCGTTATTTCGAGCCGGCGAGCGGAGATTATGTGACAGCAGCGAATTGCACCGTTTCAGGCGCACGCAAACCAGACAAAGCTCCGGGGCCGCATGACCGGCGGCCGCCCTGCTGAAGAAGAGAGATGGTCTGGAAAAAGCCCATCTCGCCTGCCACGTTTTTGGTGGATCTTTACGCGATGGCGTTTTCTACTCGTGCTCGACTCGGGAAGGCGGAGGGCCCGGATAGGCGGCCTACTCTCACCGACGCAAGCAAGCGTATTGACCGGCGAAGCAAGAGAGACAACGGGCCTCCACAGCCCTGAGTCTGGCCGTTTCGATGGAGGGGATCGTTCAAACTCGTGTGAACGCACTGACACCTTCCGCCCCAGCCAGTCACCACACGCGTATGCCTTCGTAACCGGAAAGGGCGGAGCTGATCGGTGGATCGTTCGTTCGCATTCCCATGACCTTTCCAGATTTTTCTTTCATCACGGCAAGGGTGCCTGCTGCGCCGCCGTCCACGGCAGAATGTAGGGCCGCGTACATCGAGGCTGAGGCGCGGAGTCAGAAGGCGCAACCGTGGCCACAGCGGCGATGGCCAAAAAAAAAAAAAGAGGTTGCAGCGTGCTCGCTCGTGAGCTCTTCCCCACTCTCGCCCCGTCACAGACACACCACGCGCAGTCTTCAGCTTCGCTGTCAAGCCTCTGGACCGGGCGCCTTGTCCCACGCACACCGCTCGTCTTCTGTGCGGGACCGACCCGATGCACGCCCATAGCCCAAGGGATGGATGCTTATCGACAATCGAGCCTTGCCCTTTCCGCCTTCTCCACACGGCAGCGGGCGAAGGAAGGCGGGAAGGTCGGCCCATCAGCCACTGAAGCAGGCCGGGTGGCTCGGGGCAAGCGCTCCCTCGTTCCGTAGTGGCAGGTGTTGCATCACTTCCAACAAGGCCACAAGGCCAACCAGCGCCAGGCCAGCCGCCGTCGCCGGCCGTACACCGCGATCCCCGGCCTCGTTTCAATGGAGATCTTGCGCCCGACGGAGCTCTCCCTGGAAGCAAGCTTCCCGCTACGGTCTCACGAGCTGGCTCGAGTAGATTGCGACCCCAGAGTTGTTGTTCGTACTGCGCAAGTATCGTGCAGGGTGGCTGGCCCGGCGAGCCCATCAGTGGGGCAGGCCGGGGACAGCAACAGAAACACCGCTGGAGCGCGCGCGCTTCATGGAGGAGGCGGTAAGGGCCTGAATCGTTGGTTGCAGATTGCCACGATGCACTCTCGAGCCAGTGGCCAGCGTTGCAGCGTCGAGCACAGCGCCCCTCCTGTGCCTCCACTCCCCACATGTCGAACACTGCCGCCTCCACCGTTGTTCTCCAACACCATCTGCGTGCAGAGCGCTTATGCTGATCTCGCTTCCCGTGGTATTAATGCACCGAACGCGCAATCAGACGCGGCGCCGCACGACCGCATCACAGTTAATCAGCTTCACACGCGAGATTCGAGAATCCTTTCTTACTCCCCCTCCTCGTGACCTGCCGCCCGTCGTCATCGCGGGCGCACTGCCGCTTCAAGCCTCCCGCATTGATCGATGGGACGTCGAGAGCGTTCACGCGTTTCAGCTCGTCGCACATCCCCCCGTCCACACCAAGCGTCATCTCCTAACTGTTGACGGCCAAGCGGTCCAGCCCATTCGCGCAAGCTGCCGCCGCAAGTGTCGCCCTCGGAGCTTTCCAATCGAGATGATGAGACGCGTCAATCTGAGATGCTTCTCTTGCCCATTGCCCCGTGCAGCCGCGCACACCCCGTCGTACCCATGCCACCCATGCTCTCTGGCGGACGGGAAACCGTGATGATGGGCAGCACAGGGCCCGCGGATGGGAAGTGCCCTCTCCCAGGGCGCCGTTGCCTAGCCCGTCGGGACATGCCAACTTTTTTCCTGCGCTTGGCGCCGGTGAGAGCGCAGCCTCTCTCATCACCCCCAAGCCTCCTCCCAAGCCTGCCCTCCAACAAGCCGCCACATTCTGCTCATCCCGTGCTTCACAATGCCATTCCTCAAACTTTGTATCCATGCTCCTTTTTTTTTTATTTATGTTTTGCCCTTCTCGGGAGCTGTGAGTTCCGTTCCGTCTTGGGACCGGTCTGCATCACAATCCTTCCCCCTCCAAACCATGACGCATCCAGTCCCTCGGGGAAGCCGGGCACGGTGACAGGGCGCGGGAGTGACGGTAGGCGGGTGGTGTGTGCGCGTGTGAGGAGGCGGGAGAGCGGGCGGGCGAGAAGGGAAGGGCAGAAAGCACGGGTGCCGGTGCGGGAAGGCTGTCTCATTCAGACGTCAGCGCCAACAACACCCTGCCCGTCATCGAGATTGATGATCACATAGGCCCTTTTCCTCTGCTCCTCACCAACACTAGCTATCCGCCGCCAACGCTAGATGCCTTAGCCCAGATGGGAAGCGGCGTCAAAAATGGCCGATGACGACTGTACCGTGGCTCGGCCGTATTCCTTTCGTCCTTTTTCTTTTTTTCTTATTCTTCCTGTTGTTGTCGTCGCGTTTGCTGACTCTAGTAAGGCCTTGCCGGGAGCGATCCGCTGGTCCAGGATTGCGCCTCCCCAACCATCTCCAACCCCCCAGCCCGTCATCTCTGTTGCTTGGCGGCCTTGGTCCCACGCACGACACACGGTGGCGATGCTCTTACTCGCATCAGCTGTCCTAATCTTGTGTTTAGGTATCTATAGCACCGAGTGCAAGCCCCGCACGTTGTCTCACCATGGTCAGCAACGTGAGAAGCTTAATTGATCGAAAAACAAAATTCCGACGCGCCAACGTTCGTACGTGCGTTTCCCCCGTCACTGCGTGCAGTCAGTCATCCGCCACCTCTTCAGCGACGGCAGTAGGCCCAGGCCCGGACCCGAAGAGGGAACGGAAGAAGAAAGTAGATGATGCCTGCTTCGGACCGTACGTGCTGCAGGAATTGTCGAATCGGAGACGAGACCCAACAAGCCGACTACTACAGTGATGATATCCAGCCTTTTACAGCATAGTGTCGGTGGCGCGCTGTGAGAAAGGTAGGCTAATCATGCTCGAACTCTATTTCCGCATGCATGCATGCATGTAAAGCTGCAGCTGAGGGGCTTGCACTACTGCTTGCTCTTGATCATGATCTCGGGACCCTTGGAGTTACCGAGCCATTCGGCATGCCCTCCACTACAGCCCTCGCCCTCGTGTTGCGGGTGCTTGCAGCATAGCCTGTGCTACTAGCCTGCAAGCATATGCCCTCCCCGCATTTTTTACTTCCAACCCTTGCACCGTGCTGCGGGATGCAAGCGGAAAGGGTTTGAGCCGGTTAGTATATTCACGGGTGCATGTCTGGTACCTCGCATGTCTTGTCTGGATGGGTGGGAGCAGACCGGTGAGTGGTCAGAAGCTCCACGTGTATCAGGTGAGAAAATAGCATGGTGCAACGCCTTTTCGCCATGATTCGCTGGCTTCGCCTCACGTGGTTTGGCTGCTGATCTCAAGGCTGAACATCTGAACCCGGATGCGGCCAGACGTCGAAAGCTTGGCAACGCCGTCGAGGTGTGGCCCTCGGCCTTTTCGGCGACCCGATATCAAGATCGTTGCTGATTACACGCAGTGAGATGTTAGTTGAATGAGTAGCTTCAAACCCCCTCGAAAAAGAAAAAAAATCTCATCTTCATCGGATGATGCAGGTACCGGACAAGCACGCAGGCTTTGCCACCCTCGCCGCCCCGAAACACCCACCGCTACTCGTGAAATACCTCAGATTAGCGTCCAAGGTGAATAGAGGTGAGGTATATCCCTTCTCAACCGGGGAGGCATGGACATGAACAGACTGGTGGCCTCGAGTCAGTTGGCGTACCCTAGCGTAGCCACGCGCGTCGTGGAGTACGAAGGAGGGTCGTTTCTTTGGTGCCGAACGAAGCAATGGCACTGTCAACCATGGAAGCAATGGTGGAGCCTATTGGTGGCGAGCGACAGCGCAAGCCACGGACCGGATGCCTCCGAACCAATCTTGACGCCGCCACCGGAAAGAAATCCATGCCGAAAGGATTTGAAAAAGGCAAAGTTGATTAGAAGAGCCGGCGCTGCGCCTAATGTAAGAAGCGCCGGCACTAGGCAGCCGTGAACAACCACTCCTCCGTCCAGAGCCGCGCCGTGGCGTTTCAGAGGCAAAGGATTGTGCGGCAGGAGGGTGAAGTCAAATGGTGGAAGCGGAAGGATTTCTGTCGGTGTTCCTCAACAATTGCCTCTCCGATAGGGCGCTCACCCTTCGTTGGGTTGGAGATCTCGGTACGGCCGATCATGCGGGCCACTTGATCAGTGACGCGTCCAACAGGGCTGTGTTGAACATGACGTTCTTGCTCGGGAAGGAAGGGAATCAGGAGGTAATCCGGGAACCACGGCGGAACCGACTCTGGGGAGATGTCAACGGGTGCTCCCGGTAGATCTCCTACATGACGACTGACGGAAGCGACGGGCTAAGAACCAAAGACTGTTTGGCAGCCAGACCCGCTGGGGAACAACGAAAACGAGACCTTCAGGAGAGGCCATGACGGAGAAACAAACAGTGAAGCCGGTGGGAAAGCCATCGAAAGCCTTTTGTCGCCTGATAACATGCAAATATCCCGCAAAGGCTGCGTAATAGATGGATTGTCGATCGGTTGGCGGTCCAGCTGTTCGTCATGGGCCCGGGAAAAGTGGGGAGCAAGGAAGGCCTATGTATAGGCAGACTGTATAGGTAAGTTCCCATCCAATTGTCCTGCTCCTTCGATAGATCATGGTGCTCAACATGACGCACTCGCGAGAATTCCTCGGGTAGCCCCGCCGTCCAAGTCCACAGTAGTCATCCGCAGCCCCCCATGGCTATCGGAAAAGGCACACGTTGCTAAAGCATTCCAGCTGTTCTCGCGCTCTAGGTGCGACTGCATGCGCAAGCGTCGATGCACCGTCGGCTTCGTAGGATAGTAATCTTGCGATAGCACGGCTCGTCCCGGCCAGCCATGGTTTGACGCAGCCCTTCCCACCGACAAAGCCGCTAGGGAACAATATGGACGGATGCGATCCTAGTGATGTCGCGAAGCGAGAGTTCTGAGAACGGAGCCCCTGAAATGGCACGCCGCGCCATGTTGGAGTCAGGGCGTCCGTGTCGAGGGAAGGTGATGGAACGGCGGAAGATTGCGGACAGGGATGGCGGTGTCGGTTGGCAGATTCCACGTAAAGTGTTCGCTGGGCAGCGGTCTGAACGGCGGTCGACGGCCGGCACTGGATGGGACAAGGCAGACGCAAAGGCGTGGTGGGTGGTGAAGGGAAGAGAGGAAAAGAGGTGCAAATCGCGTCGGGCAGCGCGCGTGTTTTCAAGGCAGACAGGCATCCGCTGGCGACGTCACCCCGCTAGACCCTGGTCCGCCAACAACAGCCAACAGCTCGCCGACTTTTTTGCTTGCGTCGCCCGCGATCCTCGCCCCCAGCCATGCCGCTCCACCGAGAATTGCGTATTTGCGCCTGAGAGGCCGACCTCTCTCCGCTCCCGCTGCTCCAAGCCAACTCTCCCGCCCAGTTCCCGCTGGCATGCCGTCTCCATCCGAGCCCAGTTCGACGCCTGCTCGTCGCATGAGCCGCTTTTCCGAGGACTTCAGCACAGCCGTCACCTTTGGAACGCCGCACCGCTGCCGCCAGTTCCAGCCCCACCGGGAGCCGTTGGCCCATCGCTCCGACCTGCGCTCCATCGAACACAAGGTCAATGGCCCGCTGAAGAACCTGAACCCTACGAGGGCGCACTACAACATCGTTGGCGAGGGCGGCAAGAGTGCTCATGCCGATCCGGGCCCCGGAATCTCCTGGAAATGGACGTCGAGAAACAATCGCAAGGGCCGCCATGCACTGCAAGTCCGTGCTGTTCCTTCGGCCGCCATTCACCAGGACTTGCCCGGGAGGACCAACCACCCTCCCCAGATCCTGCGCGGGGTGCGCCGCATGCTAACCACTTATCCTGTCTGGGACATTTCCTATCTCACCGCTGTGGTCTTCACCCTGGGCAGCATCGTGTGGGTTCTCAATGCCTTCTTCGTGTTTCTCCCCCTCGTCCAACCATCGTCCGAATTTCAAAACGAGATTCTGTACGGAGGAGGCATCACAGCCTTCCTGGGTGCGACTATTTTCGTCGTCGGCTCCATTCTCTTGCTACTGGAGGCGGTGAATGAGGAACGCGCCGGATGTTTTGGCTGGGCTGTCGAGCGGTTATTCCAAGACCAACATTCGCGGAACTCGAGCTCTCAGGCGTCACAGCCAGAGACACAGCCCGATGTTGAGAAAGTTGACCAAGAACGCCTCGTCGTACGTGTCCGCCCCGAAGTTCCATGCGACCACCACCATTCCAACCGGAAGACATTCGTCAAGTCCGCCACCGCCCACCCTGGCCGTGTTCGCAAGTGGCGGTGGATGCCTTCGTGGGAGGAACTGCACAACCACTATCTGCTTGAGCTGGGCTTCCTTGCTTCTCTCACCCAGTTGGCCGCCGCCACGATCTTCTGGATCGCAGGTTTCACCTCCCTCCCGGCCATCTACGACCACATGTCCGTCGGCCTGCGGGACGGCTTGTACTGGACCCCGCAGATTGTCGGAGGATTGGGTTTCATCCTTTCCGGCGCCCTTTTCATGGTTGAGACACAAGTGACGTGGTGGAGGCCCGCGCCATCCGTGCTCGGCTGGCACATTGGCCTCTGGAATCTGATTGGCGGCGTCGGTTTCACGCTTTGTCCGGCGTTTGGCTACGACACTAGTAGCTGGGGCCAGTATCAGGCGGCATGCTGCACGTTTTGGGGCAGCTGGGCTTTCCTGATTGGAAGCCTCGTCCAATGGTACGAGAGTTTGGATAAACATCCCGTCGAATACAAGGAGGACGATGATGAAGAGTAACTTTCTTGTCATGTTGGATCAGCATCTAACTAATTTTTAATCATGTTGTGAAATCGGTTTTGGGGAAAAGGCACGGTACACTGGCACACGCGAAAGATACACATTGGTTTCCTGCGGATTATCTTATTATGGTAAGAGTTTTCAGCAATTAGTTAAATTTAAATAGGGCACATATAAGTACCAAAACCGTCTAAAATCAAGATTCTGTCCTCCAACACTT